>CAJVQA010001525.1:0-25226 GCA_910591915.1 Cetraspora pellucida | reverse complement strand
TTAAAGTTAAAGGGCATAGTAATAATAAGTGGAACATTAAAGCAGATAAACTAGCAAAAGAGGGAGCTAAACTAGATAATATAGACAGAATAGTGAAAGAAACAGTACAAATAACTAGCGTAAACCTTTGTTGGAAAAATGAAGTAATAGAAGACTCCATAAGACAATTTATAAAAGAAATTTTAGATTTAAAAAAGAGTATAGAATGGAGTTTTACAACAGCAAACAAAAAGACAGAACCAGATCAGAATAATCAAACATACAACTGGTCATACTTTTGGAAAAAAATAAAAGATCAAAATGGAAGCAAATGTTCGAGTATAGAGAAAAATAGACGCATGGGAATGTTAATTAAATGTATAAATGAAAAATTGCCAGTAGCCAAAACACTAGCACAACACCGCCCAAATCTTTACAAAAATCCATATTGCATTATATGTAAAGAAGATATAGAAGAAGACCAAGTCATTTAGCAATATGCAAATATTACGAAAATATATAGATAAATATAGAGAATACATCAATAAATTTGGCATGGACAAAGCTTTTAGCTGAAGCCAGAACAGAAGCAAATAAAGAGCAGCTTAAAGAAGTGTTTTGGAATCTATGAACTGAAGAGAAAATTAAAACAAGATGTGGAATAATCAAAGGTCTAATACTTGAAAAGACACTAAATTTGTTGCAAGATTTACTTCATTCAAGTAAAGAAATGAAAGAGTTTGTGTCAACAGCAATTAATACAGCTTGGAATTGCTTCTATGAGGACATATGGAAAAAATGATGTGAAGCTTTCATCTTATGGGAAAAAGAAATAGGAATTGAAAGGAAGAACAAAAAAGAAAAAAAAAACTCGATAAAAAACCCAACAAAGAAAGTTAATGAAGCTAGTTTTACAAGGAAATCTATTAAAATAGAAAAGAGTCAAATGATTGAAGCCAGAAAAATCAAAAAAGAGGTGGAAAAAGTAGAAATACATAAGGCATGGTCTGGCTCAATCGCAAATTTTATTTATAATAAATCAAGGCCATTTATATATGGCCTCACTGGCTAGTCTGGTACAGCCCCTGGATCTGGGTATATCCTCAACCAGTGCGGCAGACCGTCTCTGGGCACTCAAAGAAGCAGCCGGAGGATGTCGGACCAGAAACTTAAGTTAAAATGTATATAATATAGATACAAAAATCTTAATAAAGGTTTACGGCAAGGCTGCCAAAGAAAAAAAAAAATAACAGTCATTAGATTTAATATTATTAATAAGCTTTTTAATTTATTTTAAAAAATATAATGTATCAGAAGTGATAATACAACCTATATTATTTTTAGATTTATATATGTTTTTTTTGTAAAGTATTGTTTTTTTTTTTTTTTAACTTAAGCAGTTACACTAGTACTTTATTAAGATTCTTGAAATTACTATTGCAATTATATAAAAGTATCTAACAACTAAGCCTAGCATTACCTAGTTACTCTAATAGCACCTAAGTGCAACCTGTTGCATTATTTTAAACAGAAGTAAGCTACTTGTCTAATTACTTGAAATCTATAATAAAAGAGTTTTCTTTTTTCACAACAAGCTCTAAAATTGTCTTTTTGGCTTTATTTTTTAATTTTTTTTTTTTTAAACTATTCCCAATGCATTACATTGTGAAGCACATGTAGTGCTCTAATTTTCTTTATTAACTTTAATATTTGGAACCTACAGACTTACATATTTAGTTGCTATATATATTACCAATGGTGTTCCTTAGCCCTACTATACTACATTATTAACAAGTTTATCACTATTGTGATAACTCAGGTTTCTGGCCCCATGGTGTAAGACCCCTTACTTAAGTCTGCAGTTCTCTATCAACAATGGTTTTTTTAGGTTCCATCTCCTTATCTCTATTGCCTTTTACAGTAATTTTTTAATCTGGGATTCTTATATTATTGATATTTCTTGTCAGATTATCTTCTTATCTGGGCATCATGTAACCTTATGGCTATGTCACTCGACTTGTTTTTGCTGTAGTACTTTGTCCGAAATTGGAAGTAGGCAATCTCTGTAGATCATTCATTCTTGTAATATTCTTGTCCAGAAGTAGAAATGAGAAATCCTCTTAAGATCATAACAATCATAGTCCCAGCACAGCTTTTTTCTCCCAGTTGAAATTGAACTGGCAACCTTGCGAATGTGACCTGGAAGTGCTAACCACTGCACTATTGATTCGCAGGTCTCATCTTTAATTTACTTTTTCTTTTATTTTGTTTTTTTTTCTATTTCTTGCTAACTAGTTTTTTTTTTTTACTTAAATTTTTTTTCCTTCTTTTGAGTTTTTTTTTTTATTTTGCTAGTTATTTCTGTTCTTTTTTTCTATTTATTAACTTTTTTATATTATGTTTTTCAGACTTGTTTATAAAAAGTATTTTAGATTGTTTCTGCTAATATATTCACAAATTATTGTCTCATTTTTGTATCTAAGAGCTGTGCTAAATTTTTTTAAGTTGTTTTTGGAATTAGGTTCTTAATTTGTACTTTTCTCATTTTTGTTTCATCTATTTTTGTTTTTCTGAATAGCACTATATACAGTATATAAGATAGAACTCTAGTTTTTTCTTTTTTTTTTAATCTTTTCTATACTGTTGTGATAGATACTTTCTGTATTCTTTTTCAAAAGCTTGTTTGTCTTTTGCATATTGCCAGATGCTTTTATATTTCTTTGATTTTGTATTAACATATTTGGCATTCTATATTTTTATATAAATCTGATTTTTTTCTATTGAGTTTTTCTAATTTTAGGATTTTGTCCAATACACATTTTATAAAAGCATTTCTTTTTATATTACTTTTTCTTTTATATAGTATACTCTTTTTGTTAACTTTAGTCATTTCCAAAAATATACCTAGTCATAAATCATTACTTCTGTTACTAGTTTTAGACTTTTGATCACTATTGTTTCTTTTTATTCTGCATCTAGTCTGGTATTTGTTACTAGCTTATATAGAAGTCTTGTTGGCATGTCTATTCATTTGTTCTCTACCTTAAGCAGTACTCTATCTCTTTGCAACTGACTTTTTTTATATATATTATCTTTTTGCTTATTGTTTTTTTTTTCACAAGGCTATTAGTTTTATTATTCTATTTGTTTTTGTTATAACTTTTCATCTTAAATTACTCTATTCATATATTTTTTGTTCTAACTAGATCAATTATCTTTACTATTCAAAAAGTGTGTTTTTTTTTAAAAATTCTATTTTTATTCATATATTCTAACTCTTTGCTAATGTTTCTAATTGTAGCATTACTATCTTTGAATATTTATAGTCTGTTTCCTTTTAGATAGTTAAAATTGCTGTTCATATTGCTAATAACTCTGTTACAGTTGATGTTAGCTATTCTTTTATCTCTAATATCATCACTTCTTTTGACCAATCTTGTGCTTCACTTATCTGTATCCATTCTATATTCATATTTTTATTTATTGTTTTTTTTTTTGTTTCATTTTTTTAACTTTTGCTTTTTGACTAGCTTTATTTCTAGGTCCTCTAGCATTCTCAGTTCTTTTAGCTTTCATTCATTTTTCTTCAACTCTTCTGTTTTTATATACCTTGTTAGCTAATCTGTTGCTGTCTTAATTATATTGTTGTTTTTAATTATTAGCATATCTGAAACTACTTTTATCTCATTATTGATTCTTATCTACTGTTGACAGCTGTTTTCTATTGTTTCTTCTTCACTCATACATCTATTACATTTGCTTATTTCAGTTGCTAAATTGCTTTCTACACTTTGCATTTGCCAATATTCTATTAGTACTTTTTTTTTTCTTAATTACTTTTTCAAGTTGTCTGTCTTTTTTTGCATTGTATAAAATTCAGTCTTTTTTTCTTCTATTCTTTGAGAAACTTTTTTACTTAATCTTTATTACTTATATATTATGTCTGTCTGTCTTAAAGTATTCTTTAACCTCTCTGCTTTCTTATTTATTAAGCACTTTTTTTTTATTTTTTTGAATCATTCTGCTTTTTTATCTTTGTTCAATTGTTTTTGGTAACTTTTAAATTGCTGCCATGTAATTAGTCTTTCACTTTTTGCATTGAGTAGTTGGTTTAAATATATTAGATCTGTTTTACTTATTTTGGCTTCACTTCTTTTCTACAATCATATTTCTAATAATTCAACTATTTTGTGACTATAGCTACTCATTGTCTATAGCTTGCTTACTGTATCTATATTTATTCTTAGCTCTTTTATTTTAACTATTGTCAAACAGGCTAAATTGTTCTTTTAACATGTTCTATCTTCTGGCAGCTTCTCTAATTTTCATATGTCTTTAGTTAATTCTGTTCTTTGGCAACCTTGTGTTATTCTTAGTTTTGTTAACTGTTCTAATTTATTTTTTCTATTAAGTCTTATTAACAATCTTTCTACTTGTTTTATTATTAATTCTTATTGCAATGTTTTGCAGCTATCTAGATCTTTATGTTCTATTATGCAGTTCTCTAATGTTCATAATAAGCTGCTTTTTTGGTTTGCCAAGCATATCATTTGTACTTCATTTATCACTTTCTCTGACATTTTTGTTAACTGCAACATATAGTTTAACTTTGGTATTATTACTATATTGTTTATATATACTATCTAGCTTATTGTCATCTTCTTGTATTTAAGGTTTCTTATTGTTTGTCTTATTATTCTTTTGCTTTTTTCTTAATTAGAACTTTTTGCATTCTGTTGTTTAGCTAGATTTTCAAAGAACAAACTATCTTGTTTCTTGGTTTTTCTATTATTTTACTTTCTTCAAATATTATTTCTTTTTTCTTTTTTTTGACTTTTCTATTTATTATTATCAACTTTGATTTAGCTCTATTATCTTTATGTCTTTCATTTTAAAAAATTTTTTGCTATTTTCAATATTTAAAGTATTGCTTTGCTATTATAATAGTTTTTTTAAAATTAGTAAATAATAAGACTATAAATTATTAAAAAAACTATAAATACTTTGCATATTTATTATTAGTATATTTTTATTTTTTAACCTAACTTAACTTATAAAAATAAAAAAAATAAGTTGTCTATTTTCTTCTTAGTTTTAAAAAAGACTAAACTGAGATATGGTAACCTAGTGAAGTAAATAGGTTGTCAACCTCCAAGTGGCAGGTCTAGAGTTCAAATCTTAGTGACAGTAAAAATTTGCAATTTTTTTTGAAGTTATAGCTAACTGTTTTTCATAATTGGTTAAAATAAAATACCTGTAACCTGTGTTATACCAGTATAATTGGAAGGTCTAAACACTTATACAATGTTATATAAGAGAACACAAACCAGTACTGGGTGGTGTGAACCCAAGATAAGTCCTTAGGCTATGTAAATCACAGAAACCAGGTAGAAAAACAGAAGCCTACTTGAAAAACCCAAGTAGAAAGGTAACCTGAACCTTCAATAGTGCTACTGTAAAGACTAGATTTATGAAATAGAACTAAAACTTGTGAAACTGGACAAATGTGCTAGTTTTTGAGGAGAAACCAGATGAACTAACCAGGACACCAGAATTTCTAGGTTCTAGAGAAAAAGAGTACATGCTAGCAAACATGTAAACCAAAGGTATGGTTTCGCTCTACCTTTTCAGGCTATCTAAAATAGCAGCTTGGTAAAACTTAAATTAAATACCAAAGTAGTAAGGATATGTTGTGAAGTTAGTATCAGGGTTGAGGTAAACTCTACAAGAGCATAGTGGTTTAATAGTATACTCTGATCATCAGTATTGGTCTTGGCTATAGTGATACCAGGTCAGCTATAAGAATAGAATACAGAAGATTTTGAAAGGTTTAGTACAAGATTAAAGGTTCTTCATATGAGTGAACTGCTTTAAAGACTTAGTGGCCATGGCATATTTTTACTAACATTGGCCAGGGTCATTAGTAGACAGAGGTAGGTGAGTAAATACAGAAACAGAATAGTTAAATAGGGAACCTACAAGTGGGTTTTAGATATGGCAGCTAGTGTAGAACCTTTAGGCAGACTACTTAAATTAGACAATGATTAAAGTTACATGAGTGACTAGTTGTACACTCTCTTCATAGTTGGCTCCTGTGATTGTAATGTAATCATTAGCCAAATATACTATCAATAAAATCCTGAGTTGCAAGTACTCACCTTAATATTTAAAAAAAAAAGACTAAACTACTGTTTAGTTAGTATTTCTTTTAAATATTCTTGTTTGGCACTATTTTTTTGCAAGTTAGTATAAAAATTAGATTTGTTTTTTATATAATAAACTATTATTATACATATTTGCTATTTTATTTAGTTTTTGTATTATTGTTTTTTTATTTTCAATTATGTTGTTTTTTTTTTTTTTTTTAGTTTTTAAAAGAGAGGTTTATTCTCTATCTCTTTATTAATTAGTCAATTTATATATATAAGATATATGTAAAAGAAACTAAGCTAGGAAAGATAGAAGTAAGAGCTACTTTACTTTTGACCTATTCTTTGCTTAAATGATTAATAGACCTCTAGTCTATAATAAGATGACTAAGAGAAGATTGTCTACTAGTAATATAACAATGAATTTTTTCATTTAATATAGAAGGTAAAATTGGTTTAGTTTTAGCCAGTATTGGAGGTTGTAGAGGTGATGGAATTGGTCACAAGGAATTATGTTGTATCATTCAGGAGAGAAGCCAAAGTTCTTTATATATTGCAGAAATAATATTGTGATATATAAAAGGAGCATGTTTGTATTTGTGTTTGTTATTTTCAAATGGTGCCAAGGTGTTGCTAGCTATTAAACCTAATGGTATTTGTTTGTTGATGTGGTTTAAAATAAAGGCTCGAGTAAAATTGTTTATCTCATAACAAGATATTTCTAAATTGTTTGCTGCTTTATACACTGCATGTGTTATTAGTGTTGTAAAACATAAATAGTTTCCAAGACAGTCTAAAAGATGTACAATAGTTTCTAAAGCACTATAGCATCTTGAACAGAGATAGTTTAGATGTTTAGTAGTATTCTTCCAGTGAAGCAAAAGATGTGTAGGTAATTCTTTTGATAACAGTTTGATTTTAAAATTCTTTAGTTCTAAAGAGAAAGAATCTATTACTAGAGCCAAAGGTTTTTCTTCATATAAAATATATTGTAGGGATAATGACCAGTTAATATTATTTTGTAGAGTGTGCCAGTAAGAGATATGCTGTTGGTAGAACCAAGCTAGTCTATTTGTAATTCAGTGTATTTGTTTTATTGTAGTTTTAGCAAATATGTGCAAGAGTTGCTGAGAAGTTTTGGAACAAATCAATTATATAGAAATTTTTGTGATGTAGAGTCTAATTGAAAGATATTTTTAGTTTTTTGGATTTAAAGTTCTTTGTTCAAGATTGCTAAGATTATATGATTATATGTTATTGCTTTTAATACTAGGATAAGATAGGCATGTTGTTGCTTGTCAAGTGCAGGATAGTTGTGTGATTGAGTAGATTGCACAAGGTAATTAAATTAACTAATGAGGAATTGTTGGTATATATTTTTATATTAGTATAAGAATCTGTTGAGGTTAGCACAAATGTTAGCAAAGTTAATAAGATGTTTAAATAAGAAAGCCAGAGATTGGTAAAGCAACCAAAGTTGATGTGAAAGTGTTGAAGTTGATATTTTGTCACTATATAGAAGTTATTTTCTACATTTTGTCAGCCACTTGTTATATATAATATTATATTTTTTTTGTTAAAGTTAGTTTCTGTCAGAGTGTTCCAAAATGGTATTAGAGGATTGGCAAAGAAGCAAAAGGGTTTAGCTAAGGTTGAGTATATTTTTTGATTAAAAAGCTAATATATTGCTACTGGTATTAAGGTTATCACCTTTTTAAAATCATTTAGATTAATATAGATTTTCTTTTTGCAATCTACTTGAAGGTTGTAAATTGGTTTTGTTGTCTTAAAGTAATAATATTTAGATGAGTAAGTTCTGTCTTTAAGTTTACATCCTTGACATGCTATTAGCATGTTATTAGGGTGTAGAATGTAGTATTGAACTTTTAGGTTTTTGTTAAATGGATTATATATTCTTTCAAAAGTTGCATCTTTTGTGATTATCCAACCCTTTTTGCTAAGCATCCAGTTGGTTAGAGTGTAAGGATTTAACTATGAAAATATTGATGATAGATTTGTAGATGCAGTTATTAGGTCTTGCATTAGATGAAACCAATAAGAGCATTGACCTCAAGATATTTTTTTGATATTGTGATGAAAATTATTTCACATTAGAAGTTCTGTATTAGTTGCATTTAAGAATTGTTCAATGCTGATAATATTGTGATTGTTTAGCTTTTCTTTAAGGTATGAAACTTTAGGATGGTTTAAGAGAATTTGGTTTATAGTTGTGCCTGAAAATTTCTTTGAATGTGACCAGTCATCAATATTTTATGAAGTTTGCATTTCTAATGCATGTAGAGCTATTATTATCTGACATGTTTGTATGTTTATTTGTGCTAATGGAAATACTGGGAGTTGTGTTAGAGTTAAAATGTTAGTAAGTGCTACATCTTATAGTTGCTATAATTATAATTTTAAAAATAAGAAATCGAGGTTGGAGTAATTTAGGTTTTTTTGTAATGTTGAAACTAGTGCTAAAGTTTGTGCTTGAGCTAAGTTTGTTAGTACATAAATATCTGGATTGAATAAAAAGAAGTTTGGAACTTCTTGTGCTAGTTTTGCCTTATGTTTTACCAGTTGAGTGCATGCTTTGTTAAGAGAATTTATTTGTGAAGGTGAAAGAAATAAGAAGTATAGCCAGTAGATAAAGTGTAGAGTAATAACATTGTTTATAATATAAATGGCTTGTTTTTCTGTTATATTAGTGAATTGCAGTTTTTTTAGATTGATCTTAACTTTTGTTATTATTTCTTGTTGTACCAATATTGGCTTTTTGTTGGTTGAAAACTATGCTTCCAAATATTTAAAAGATGTTCTATAATTTATTGCAATTAGTTGTTTATCATCAAAAATTATAGAGTTGTTTGGATTTGGAGAATTTGTAACTAAAGTAGATTTAGATGGATTGACTTTTATATTAGTGAATTTGTAAAAAGAGGATGCAGTATGCAGAATGTTTATAAGAGATGTTTTGTTTAGTGTGATCTATAGGAAGTCATCTATATATGCCATTACAGAGGTATGTATTTTTTTCATGCTTGAAGGAGAAATTCCACTAATAAATTCCTAATATTCTTTGTGTATTCTTAATATCAAGGAGTCATAATATATTTTCCATAGGAGGGGGAAAATTGTCTCTCCTTGGTTCACCTCATCTTCTACTGAATATAGTGCAATTAAGCCTAAGGTAGTAATTATTCTGTTAGTTTAGTGTGAAAGCAAATATGATAATAGGTTTATAGCTTTGTCTGGAATGTGAATTCTTTTGAGAGCTTTGGATAAAGTAGGTATATGAATTGAATCAAAAGCTTTTGACATATCTTCAGAGAGAATTCAGATTTCCTTATTATTTGTAATTGCATCTTTGAGAATTTGGATAAGTTGTGAGATTGGTTGTAATGTGGATTGATATGAAAAGGCTGCAAAATTGTAGAGTAATAATACTTGGTTACGAGTTAGAATATTTGTAAGTTAGTTTGTTATAATTTTTGTGAAGATTTTTTTGATATGATCAATTAGTATAATAGGACAAATAGAATTAAGTTCATAGTTGTAATGTTGTTTTTTTGAAATTGGCCAGATATTTGCTTGTAACCACTGATTCAGAATAATTTCTTGTGTTATACAGCTGTTAAATATATTTAAAAGAAAAGAGAAGGGTGAGTTAGTAGAAAAAGGACAAATCATTTTTAATAAAATTTTTTTAATTTTTAAATTTAAATAACTCAACAACTATTTAATTAAATTTGCTAAAAATTTTTTTATTTTAATTTTGAAATTATATAAAATTAAAATAAAAAAAATTTTATTAAATTTAATAAAATAGTTGTTAAGATATTTAAGCTTAAAGTCAAGAAAACTTTTACTTGGAAAAAATTTGTCTCTTTTCTACTGACTCACCCCTAGAGAGTGCTGATAAAGATAGATATTGAAGAACTTCATTTGCAATTCCTGAAGATCCAGTTGCTTTTTCTTTGGGTGCTGCTTTTATTATTTGTTTTAGTTCTGTTATTGTAATAAAAGATAGAAGATTATTGTATATACTATTTTGGATATTATTAAATGAAAGGTAGGTTGTTTCCTATTTTTTCTAATTGTTTTCATTAGGAGGGTTATTTCTGGTCCATTCTTTGAAATTTTGATGTGTTGCTTCTTTAATTTTATTTTTCTCTGTAATTATTTTATCTAATAAAATAATTTTTTCAAAACTGATTGGTTCTGCTCTTTTTTTTAGTATGCTGTTCAACATGCAACTAGTGTTACTCTTAAAATCTGAGTATCTATAGTCTGTATAAAATTTGATTTGTTCACTTTGCTTTTGTCTTTTTTTGAAATTGCATGCTTGCCAAATTATATATTTGTAGTATTTAATTTATACTGTTAGCTCAGAAAGTAAGGAGCTTAGTTGTATTTGCATTATTAGAGAAATATCAATTTCTGCTAATTTGGCTGCTTTTAACAAGTGATAGTTAGTTTCTGTTAGGTTGTTTAATAAGTTATTACCAAGGTATTGTAAATATTTGTTGATATGTTTTAATGCTGAATGCAATTTGGTAGCTTTTAGTAAAAGTGCAAAGAAGAGCTTTGGTGTTGTGAAGGTATATAAGATATATTTGTTTATTGTTTCTTTGGTTTTTGCTAACCAAAAATTTCAGAACTTATTTATCTTATCTTTGTTTATATTAGGTACAGGGGTTGCTTGCATATTGAAGATGTTATCCATTGCATTTTCAAAATTGCTCTAGTCTTTCAGTGTCATTTTGTTAAACAAGTAGATTTTTCTTTTTTTCTTTTTGTTTCTAGGATTTTTTTGTAGTATAAAGTTAGTATGCCAAGTTGTATGCAAAATACAGTGATCACTGTCAGAGATGTATGAAGCATTTGCTAGTACTGAATGTTCAAATGCTAATAGTATATCTAAAGAGATCCAGAAGTCATTAATTTGGCTAGCACTGTTAGGCCCTTGCCAGGTAGGTACTTGAATATTATAAAAAATTAGAAGGCTAGTTAAGTTAGCAGCATTTAGTTCAGTAAATAGTAAAAGGTGTTTGTCTTTATATTGGTTAGCATTAAAGTCTCCTAGTATAATTAAGTGCCAGTTTCTGGCTTTATCTTCTGTAGTCCAGATGAGCAGTTGAGATTGAGTATGCTTTAAAAGAGAGGCATGATTTGAGAGAAGGTAGGTTGAGATGATATAGGATTTGTTGTTATTAGGGAAAAAAAAGTCTATACAAATTATGATGCCTGATATGATATTGATTTTGTAAATATATAATTGTAGTTAGTTGCAAATCATTAAGGCTGTTTCTAGACTGGTTTTACACTAATTTGGTTTGTAGAGTATAAAATTTAATATAAATATCTTGTATATTGGATTGGTTAGTGATCTTGTTGTTGAGTCTTTTAATTTAGTTTCTGTAAGGGAGACTATATGCAAGTTTGATGTTGCACAGTATTCAATTCATGTTTGCATTTTTAAAATATCATTAGCATCTCTAATATTATGAGTAGCTATATTGATTTTTTTATTTAGATTAAGTTTAGATAAGTTTAGTTTTTTTTCAACTGATTGTAGATTAATTGTTGTGTTGTTGTTATTGATAGTTATTATGTCTAGATTATTAGTTGGCATTATTATTGTTGGCATTTAGGTGAAAATATCTTTCAGCTTGGTTCTAGAAGAGGTGGCAGTGCTAAAATATCATCAGGAATGTTGTTAATTGTAAAATATTAATGTAGTAGATCAAGTGTGTCTTTGGCTTTGGTTTGTTGTGTAATAGGAATAGGTGTTGTTATAATATCAATGTTCTTTATATTTAGATATTCTTTGATTTCAGTTGGTAAATTTGGAATCACTAGTTTAGACAGAGGCTTGGCTTGTTTGGGCTTGTATTATGCATATTAGTATTCTTAATATTTGTAGGTATTTTAATCCAAGAATCTGGAATACAATAGAAATAATATTTTTGTTTAAGTTGTTGAGCTAGATCTATTAGTACTTTAGTTGAGATTATTGATATTATGATGCTAAAATCTTTAATAAGTTCTGGTTTTTTTGGTATATCTGGCTTGTTAGTCAGATTTGCTATCATTATATCAGATGGCAATGGGAGTAAAAATTTATAAATAGATATAATTTAATCAATAAAGTGTTTTGCTATTTGGTTGTCTGTAATAGGGTAAGTAAAGGTGTCAGGTGTTTTGATTTTCTTAATGCTTTTAGATAATAATGGTTTGGCTTTAAATAATCATTTAAAAGGCTTCTAAAAGAAAATTCTTCTCTAAGTTGTTCTATAATTTGCATAAGATTAGTATCTGGATCTTGTAAATCAATTAGAAAATAAAATCTGTATTTGTTGCTTAGATTCTGATATGCTAATAGTAGTGGTTTTTTTGGTGGTGGTAAGTCAAAAAAACTGAAAGGTATACTATCATATGTATAGTAGTCTTGTAGTTTTTTTTTAAAATATGCCAAATTATTTAATTGGCTGCATTCTATAATAGGAAAGAGGTCTCTTATTTCAAGATGTAGTTCATGTATGCTTTTTGAAATTGGGTCTAAGGTTGCAAAGTATTTTTCTGGCAATTGGTCAAAGTTATAAATTCTATGTAATCCAGCTACAACAGCTTTTGTTTGTGATTTTTGTTTTATAGAAAGCTCAAAAGGAAGTATTTGCAAGTTTTCTTGTGATATTTCACTTGGGTCTGCTAGAAGAGATGCTAATTGTAAGAAGAAGGCATTCTGTACTGCTTTTTGTATTTCTTTAAATTCAATTGAAGTTTTATCTTTGATAAAACCTTTGTAGTATTTAATTAAGTGACATATGGTCTTGGCTATATTTGTTGTAAAGTTTGTATTAGTAAGGTAACCAATCATGATTTTTTGTCTAAGCTTAGTATGTATAGTATCTTTAATTGCTTTTGTTATAATTGTGATTTCATGTTGTGTTTTATAATTTTCTATTGCTTCTCTAAATGGGTCTTTATATATAGTTTGGTAAAGTAGTATAGATCACTTATCTCTTGTAAATGTGAGGAAAAAGGCACAGTCCTGATATTTGAATTTTGTCTTGATTGCAAGGTGAAGAGAGAAGTTAGTTGATTTGGTTTGCAACTTGTGTACTGTAAAGTTAAAGATTCTTTTTTTTGTTTTAAGTGCAGTAATAATTTCATCATATTTCTTAGCATTTTTGTTAAAGGGTTGAGTGATTCTATTTTGTAGTTTGCTGCATATACTATCTATTCATTCTTGAGTATAGTCTATCTCTATCTCAGTTTGCATTTTGTTAGACATGAGAATATTTTTTTTGGTTATCTGACTGTAAGTAAGTGGTTTGTGTTCTTCTAAATTGCTATCTATAGTTGCAACAGATTTTGTATCCATATGGTTATTATCTGTATTTGTATATTCTTTGTTATCTAAAGTGCTATGTTGATTGTCTGTCTGGTCTAGACTGTCATTAGTGTTGGGGTTTTCTAAAATGGGTTTTAGTAAAGATGTAAGATTAGTTAATTCTGTATGTATATTACCAAAACTGGTTTGTACAGATTTGTTGTTGTTATTGTTTGTATATAATGATATCATGATTGAATTTGACAAGGGTAAGCTGGATTGCCTACTTTTTGCATTGCTTTGAGATTTTGGAAGGAGAGTTCATTATTTCTTTACCAGTGCATTTGAGTAAGTGAAATTCTTTTTTTTACTAGTTTTGTCTTTTGAGGAGCTGTTGTTATGTAAATTTGTAGTTTGTTTTTTCATCTGTAATTTTAGTATAATATCAAAGGAGAATATAAATAAAAGGCTAATAGGCCTGTGTTGACTTTCTTTGTTTGTTGAAGTGTTGTTGATTCTGCTTTGTTTTCTTTTAATTTTGTTTAAATCTTCTGGTTTATTTTGTCTATTAGCTGTGAGTCTAAGGCCAGAGGCAGCTATTAGTTACTAAAGATTTAATTACTTTGTAAATTTCTATATATCTGTTTTGCTGATTATTTGTTTACTTAGTATTTTGTGATCTACAGAAGAGAGTTTTTTTTCAATTATGTTGTTTAATATTATCTGCTCTTATACATATTGTTTATTATTATATTTACAATATCTTTAGATATATTAGTTTTGTTTTCTTTTTGATTATAGAAAATTTTTACTTTTTTTATTTTTATTTTTACTTATTTATTTCAATTTGCTAAATTTTTAAAAAAGACTTCTTTTAAAGCTTGTTTTTTTTGATTATTTTTAATAACTTCTTTTTTTGTTTATTAAATTTACTAAATTTAGTAGTTTTCTTTAGCTTTTTTTTGTTATTTAGCAAGCCTGTTTTTTTTTAATTTTTTTGTGCTTTTTTAAATTAAAATTTTGTAAAAACTTTTTTTTTAAAATAAAAGCAAAAACTCTTATTTTAGTAATTACTTTAGCCAATTTTGTTTTGTTTTTGCTTTTATTTTTTAACAAAAAAAGTTATTTTGCTTTAAAATTTATATGTTTAAAAGAAAGTTTATATTAATATTATTTAGTGTTTAATTTAAATAATCACCTATATATTATTATACAAATTCTATGCTAAATATTATATTTGTAAGCCAACTATAAGTTTTATTTATTTAAATTCTTTGTATATATAATTTATTTTATTTTATAAAGATGTCTTTAAAATTATCTATTTAATATATCTAATATATTATTATTTTAAAATTATTTTATTTTTTAACAAAAAACTTACTAAAACTTCTGTTTTCTATATACAACTGACTTAGTTTTATATAATATACTGTGGTTAAGCTAATATTTATAATTACAAATAAGGTTTCTCAAATTCAAATTAAATTAAATATTGAATTAAGTTGTATTTAATTTAATTTAAAAAATTTTGAATTTGAATTTAATTTAATTAAATATTAGTATTTTTTTAAACAAAATACTTCTAGTTTTATAGTATAAAAAAGTTAATTGTTTCAATAAAGTTTTAAGTAAATGACTTATAATTTTAAATATTTAATTATAAAATTTTAAATTAAATCAAATTTGATTATATTTTAATTTAATTTAATTTAAAAATTTCAAATTTAAATTTGATTTGAAGTTAAATATTTGATCAAATCTATTTAATTAAATTGTAGAACTTTAGTTACAGATATTATCTGTCAAATTATTATTAGTATTATTATTTTTTTTTTTAAACTTAAGCAGTCACGCTAGTACTTTATTAAGATTCTTGAAATTACTTTTGCAATTACATAAATTTACCTAACAACTAAGTCTAGCATCACCCAGCCATTTAAAGAGTACCTAAGTGCAACCTGCTGCACTACTTTAAGCAAAAGTAGGCTACTTGTCTAACTATTTAAAATCCATAATAGAAAGGTCTTCCCCCTTTTACAACAAGTTCCAACATTGTTTTCCTAGTTTCTTCATTGATCTTATCCTTTTTTTATTTTGCTAGTTTCTTTTCTTCTTTGATCTTTTGCTGACTTGTCTTTTCTTTATTTCTTGGATCCTTTTTTTTAACTTTTTTTTTTCATTTTGGTCATTATGCTTTCTTTCTTCTCCTATTCATTAATCTTTTTATACTGTATTCTCCAAATCTGTTCATAGAATATGTCCCATGCTGTTTTTGCTACTTTCTCTATAAACTGCTGTCTCGCTTTAGTATTTAGGAGCTATGTTAACCTTTTTTGTATTTTTTCTGGAATTAGACCTTTGATTAAAGCTTCTCTTATTTCTATTTCTTTTGCTTTGCTTTTTCCAAAGAGTGCTGTATATAGTATATATAACAGAATGTGAGTTTTTTCTTTTTCTTTTAACCCTTTCTAAGCTGTTGCAATGATTACTTTTTGAATTCATTTCCAAAAATTTGCTTGTTTTTTGCATGATGCCAAGTGTAACTGTGTTTCTTTAACTTTATCTTGACATACTTGATATTCTGTTGTTGTATATATATCTGGTTATCTTCTATTAAGTTCTTTTAAGGTTGGAAGTATATCTATTATATACTTGATAAATGCACATCTTCTTGTACTACTTCTTCTTGTTGTGCTGTGTATCCTTTTAGTTGTTTTAAGATTTTTTCAGAATTGTGTCCAATTATAAATCATGATTTCTGTTTTTAGCTTCAACTTTTTAATTGTATTTGTTTCTCTCCATTCTGCTCCTAATTTTGTATTTGTTACCAGTTTGCATAACAGTCTTGCTAAGATGTCAGTTCATCTGTTTTCCCACTCTAGACAGTACTCTATCTTTTTACAACTGACTTTTTCTATCTGTATTACTTTCTTACTTGTTGTTTTCTTTTTTGCAAGACTATCAGCTTTGTTGTTCTATTTGTTTTAGCTATGACTTTTGACTTTTATTAACTCTATTTGTATCTTTTTCATGTTAATAAGATCTATAATCTTCATTATTCATATTACATTTTTCTTCTTAAGAATATTCATTTTATCTATTTGCTCTAAACCTCTACTAATATTTCTTATTGCAGCATTACTGTCTGTATATATTACTACTTGTCTCTCTTTTGATATTGTTAGAATTGCTGCCTATATTGCTACTAATTCTGCAATTGTTAATATCATCTATTCTTCTAGCCCTAGTAATATTTCTTCTTCTGGCCACTCTTGCATCTCATTTGTCTGAATTCATTCTATACTTATGTTCTGAGCTAGTAATTCCTCTCTGGTCTTTGCACTTGTTGCACTGTTTGTGTATATAACAAATTTGCTCTTGTCTCTTGTTAAGTTTCTTCTTAGTATCTTAATGATTTCTTGGTTAACATTTTCATCAAGATTTTGTCACTTGATTATCTTTAGTTCTAGCTCTTCTATCATTATAGAATCTATAAATTTTTGCTTATTATCTCTTAGCTTTTCTATTTTTACTTTTTCTGTTAATTGGTCTAATGTCAACTTAATCTTGTTGTTACTCTTCTCTATTAATGTATTGGAAATTACTCTAATCTTGTTGTTTAGTCTTATCTATTGCTGGCAGCTGCCTTCTATCTGTTCTTCTTCTTCTGTACAATTGTTATATTTGCTAATTTTTGTTGCTAATTTGTTTTCTTTGTCTTGCATTTGCCAGTGTTCTACTAAAATCTCTTTCTTCTTCTTTACTATCTTTCCTAGCCACCTGCAGTCTTGTGCACTATATATTATTTATTTCTTTTTTCTTTTATCTTCTGATATATATTTCTATTCTATCTTTATCACTTGAGTATTGTATCTGTTTATCTTAAAACATTCTTTAACTTCTCTGTTTAATATTCTTTTGAGTACTTTTAACTTTATTTCTTTAAACCATTCAGCTTTCTTGCCTTTGCTTGACTGTTCAAAATAGTTTTTAAACTGTTGCCATGTAATTAGATTTTCATCTTTTGTATCAAGCAGTTAATTTAAATATATTAGGTCTGTTTTACTTATTTTAGTTTCACTTTTTTTTCACAAACATGTTTCTAAAAGCTCTTGTATTCTGGAATCATGTTCAAAGGTTCTCTATAAGTTACTTTTAGTTTTTATATTTATTTCTCATTCTCTTGCTTTTATTATTATTAAACATACTAGGTTATTCTTTTGACATCTAATATTAGCTGGCATCCTTTTCAGTTTCCAAATATCTTTTATTAGACCTGCTCTTTAACAGCCTTATGTTATTCTTAGCTTTGTTAGCTGTTCTAAGTTATCTTGTTTGTTTAATCTTTCTAGTAGACTACTCACTTGTTTTATTACTAGCTCTTGTTATAATGTTCTACATCCACCGAGATCTTTATATTTTATTATGCAATTTTCTAATGTTCTTTGTAAATTGCTCTTCTGCTTTGCCAAACAAATTATTGATTGATGTATTTTATATATTTCTTTTTCTGAAATTTTAGTTAGCTAAAGCATGTAGCTTAGTTTTGAGATTATTACTATATTGTTTATATATGTAATCTGGCTCATTGTTATCTTTTTGTATTTAAGATCTTTAATCATTTGACTGATTATCTTTTTAGCTTTCTTTTTGACTAATACTTCTTGTATTTTGTTGTTTAACCATATTCCTAGTAAGTGAACTATTTTGCTTCTTGATTCTTTAACTATTTTGCCTTTTCCAAATATTATTTCTTTTTCTTCTTTTTTGATCTTCATATTCATTACTAGCAGTTTTGATTTTGATTCATTTATTTCTATATCATTCATTTTGAAGAACTCCTTAGCTATTTCCAAAATCTCTAATAGCTGGTTTTTGCTGTTTGCAATCCACATTGTATCATCTGCATATGCGATTGCTGCTTGGCAATATCTTGTAATATTATTACACTGCATTTCTTCTTTGATTAGTTGTTCAACTATATACCTTAAACTTTCTTTCTCATTCACTCTGACAAGTAATAGATCATAAAAAAGCCATCATATTAGTGATAATATTACTTCTCCTTGGTCTATTCCATCTTCTGCTGTTACTTCTTCTGTTAGTTCATAGGCTGTAATTATTCTTAATTGTTTTTTATAAAAAAGATTTAAGATGTATTTAATTGTTTTTCTAGATATCTTGATTCTCTGTAGTACTAATTCGAGACTTTTCAGTAGGACCGAGTTAAATGCATTTTTTATATCTTGCAGAAATATCTATATTTTTTTATTCTTTTTTTTTGCTTCTTCTATTATTATATTCGAATATGTACTGGCTGCTCTGTTAAGTTTCCTGGCAGGCCTGTATAGTTTGGTCCCTTAAGTACTTATTTTTCTATAAACATTTTGGCAAGCCTTTTTGTTATCACCTTTGTTACTACCTTTCTAAATATTTTGATTAGTGCTATTAGATAAATATTGTTTAAGCTATATACCTACTCTACATCTTTTGGTATTGGGTATACTTGTGTAATTTTTTACTTGGTTGAAATTTCTTCTTCTTCTAAGCAAAGATCAGCAAAGGCCCTGAAGATTTCTTGTATTTTCTTTTTTGCCCATTTGATTAGTATATAGCTTATGCCAAATATGCCTGAAGCTGTTTTTGTTTTAAGTTCTCTTAGTACCTCTTCTCATTCTTTTTTTTTAACATTCTCTTCAACTTTCATATACTATTCCTTTTTGATATGTTTTTGTAGCTTGTATATTTCTTTTCATATTTCTGACATTTCTTTTAGTTTCGTGTTTCTTTTTTTAAATTGTTTCTTGTAATGTTCTGTTACATCTCTCTTAACTAAATCTGGCTCTGCTATCAAATTTGTTATTTCTTTTTCTTGTTCAATAAATCTGTTGAGCATTATCTTTTTGTAAGGCTTATTTAACAGACTAGCTATCATTTTTTCTTGGTTTGTTTTAATTATTTTACATCTCTTATCTATATTTTTTTTTATCTGCTTTTTTTGACTTTGTTTCTATTCTTTCTTCTTTATTTCTTGTAGCAGTTTCTGCCAATCTTTTATATCTTCTATCCAAGCATTTGACTATTGTCTGTGTAGTTTTGGCAGCTTTACATCTTCTTTTTCTCTTAATATTTGTAGTTTCTTATTTGTTTTAATTTTTTCTTCTTCAGTTACTTTTTGGCCTTCTCTTGTCTTTGCATATCTGATTAATCTTTGCAGTTTTATAATATTCTTCTCTAGACATTGTTTTTTTTAACTGTTTCTTCTATTTGTTACTATGTTATATATTTTCTTCTTAGATAGATGCTTACTTGCTGCCATAATAATTGCTTCTTCTATTATGTTTTATATGTTATTTATTCTGTCTGTTTCTCCTTTCTTTTCTTGTTCTTACCTTTGTGTTTTTTTTAGTATCTCTTTGAATTCTAATTGTTTTTGCAACTCTTAT
Source organism: Cetraspora pellucida (assembly GCA_910591915.1). Taxonomy (NCBI): domain Eukaryota; kingdom Fungi; phylum Glomeromycota; class Glomeromycetes; order Diversisporales; family Gigasporaceae; genus Cetraspora; species Cetraspora pellucida. Next base: position 5,313 of record CAJVQA010001525.1, on the reverse strand, counting down.
ATATACTCTTCTTAGTCTTCTTCTTTTGTCTGATCATATAGATATACTGTTTTTGACTGTCTTTTCCTTTTGATCTCAGCTTTGCTGTTCTTTACCATCATATGTTTGATCTATATCTCTGCTTTAACTATCTTATGAACACTTTCAGTGATTTCTTTTGCTTCTTCAATTTCTGCCTTCTGTAGACCTGAGGCCAATTCTTCTAATACCCATATGTAGTTAATTTTTGTTGCAGCTTCTCTATTTGACCATGTATACTCTTGGCTTGTTAGGTGCATATCTCTAAAGATATCACTAAAATTTTGCTTCTTCATCCAATTAAAGATGGGTAACCTTTTGAAACTTGCTGCTTGTAGATGTTGTCTGTCTAATACATTATTTGCAGTATGATTAAAACCATCTAAAATTACTATTTGCATATGTCTTTTCTTTTTGTAACTATTTTTACTATTTTCTGTTAACCCTTTTTTCCTATTGCCTTGTTGCCTGGTAGTATGTAAACTCTAACACTACTAATTCCAATTGCTTGAAATATAGTATAAGTTCTATCAAATATTTATTTATCTTCTTAACTGCACCCATGTGCTTTTCTCATTGTTCGTTAACTAGAATACCTATATCAGATCTCTTTTTCTTATTTTTTGCTGCACTTAACCAAAACCCAACATAACTCTTATTTGCTGTATATATTAAAAATCTTTCTTCTCTTTTTGTAAGATTTATTTCTGTAATCCTAAGTATTGTAATTTCTTTTTCTTCTGCTCATTCTATTAGATTTTCTAATTTTTATCATTTGGTTTTAAGTCCATTAATATTGTGATATGCTATTTTTATTTCTTTTCTTTCTTGTTTCCATTTTTCTTCTAGTTGCTCTCTTCTTGTTTTTGTGACTTCTATTTGTTCTTCCCTTTTTGTCTTTACATTTTTTCTATAGCCAAAAGATGCTTCTGCATTGTCTTCTTCGAATATTCTTCTTTATATATGTAGAAACTCTCTAATTTCCTAGTTTATGCTTCTATATTTAACTAGAGTACTCTTAAAAGTGGTAAACTAAGCTATCCTACATTGTACTTCTTGCCTCTTTTAGTCTTTCAAGTCTTTTTAAAATTTGATTTAAAATATCATTTGTATGTATAGCTTCTTCTTGTGTCTGGGTTTTGAGTTCTGTTATTTTTTTTCTGTATGGTTTTCTTCTTCTTTAAGTAGATTTGTATATCTTGTTTTGTTTTTTGTATTTCGATTTTATATCCTACTTCTGCTTGCTGCTACTTGATTTTCTATTCTTCTATTCTATTTTCTTCTTCTTTTATTTGTATTTAGCTTGAATTCTTGTTCTTCTCTTCAGCTATTGCTCTCTTTTGTATCAGAGGTTTGGCTGGACCTTTTTCAGCTTCTTTTTTTTTCTTTTTTAAGATTTTTTGTTTGTCTTATTTCTCTTTTTTCTTTTTTTATCCAGTACAGTTGGAAATTATTATACATAAATAGTTTCAATTGGGCTGCTTTCATATTCTCTTCTGTTGCAAACATAACTGTTGCTGTTCTTCTTTGGTTTCTATTTCTATTTGGAGGTATATGAACTAACTTTACTTCTTTGTTCTTTAGACTTCTAAAACACTTTCAGGTAATTCTGTCAATTTTGCTATATAATTTCTTTGTTTTTCTCTAGTTTCATGGTCTTCAATTTTTTTAGTTACTTATACTAGTTTGTTACTATTCACTAGTATGGCCTATGGAATGTCTTTGTATGTTTCTTCTGTCTTAACTACTGCTAAGGCCTTATATTTTAATCTTTTAATTTTTACTATATAAGCTTTTCCAAATCTTCTACTGATATATTCTACTTCTTTTTTGTTTATATTTGTTGATAGATCCCAAATCGTCAGATAATTCTTGTCTTCAGATTCTTTATTTATTTCATATTGGTTTTTATTTGTTTTAGTTTTATTCTCTTTCCATTTTTGCTTTTCTTCTTTAGTTCTCATTTTGCTGTTACTTCTCTTTTGATATTTCTTATTATATTGTATCTGCTTTTTTATGCTATCTTCTTTTTCTTTAGATATCATTCTGTATTAGTTACTCTTTTTCTTGCTGATTCTTTGTATTGCTGTACTTCTACCATATTCATAATCAAAATCTACTTCTATCTATAAGTTTCCTCTTTTAAAAACTTCTCTAACATCTTTGACATGTGCATTGTTTCTTAATAATCATCTAATAAATTTCATATGCTCTTCTTTTGTTTTTTCTAATACATTGTATACTGGTATATTCACAAGCAGACTGTTGTTTTGGTTACAGTTTCTTTTGCTTAGAGTTTATATACTTTCTTCTAGAGGTTCTCTAACTATATCAATTTCTTTTTCAATTTCTATTTTGATAGCTTCTTGTTCTTGCTCTTTCTTTTGTACTTCTGTGTCTCTTTCTTGTATAAATGAAATTTTTTTTTCTTGATTGTTGTTTGTTAGACTTATCTTTTCTTCTTGGTTTCTGTTTGCTTCTGTTGACTGTTAATATACCTCTTTTTGTTTGTCTTGTATTTGTTTTATTATAGGTTTTTCTACTTTAATATTCTTGTTTTGTTTCATAATATTGATCTTCTTATCTGGCTGTTCTTCTTCTGCTTTCTTGATTATTTCTCTTGTTATATGCAGCAAAGCAACCTCTAATGCATCTTGTTTTGTTAACATAGCCACAATCTCATCTTCTTTGTCTGATGTTGAAATAATTTTACTAGCTTGGTTAAAAAACACCTTGTTATATATGCTATTTGCTGCCTAATATACTCTTTTGATATAAGTTGTCATTAGGCTTTCTTTTTGATTTTGTGTGCTATTTATATTTTGCTTAGTTATTAGTGGCTTCTATTTACTATTTGTTCTAAAACTTTCTATGTTTTATGCCTATTATTATTCAAATTAGATTTGTTTGTATGTATATCTGTTTGTTTATCTATTTATATATTGTTGTGATCTATAGATCAATGTTTTCAGATTACAGAAAATTTTCCAAATTTCACTTTTTTAAATATTGACTGAGATATTTCCTTCTCTATCTTTCCTACAAGTTTTCTAGTTTTCTACTTTTATCTTTTGTTATATCTTTTTTTACAAGCTTTATTTTTTTTCTTAAGCCTGTAAAGTTGGTTTTGACAGCTGTTTTTTAGCAAACTTCTAAAATATTTTTCTACAGTTTTGTGTACAAGTAATCAGCAGAGAGAGTTTTGATCTATAATGATAGTTTGTATATAATTTATATTTATAATTTATAATTTGTATATAATTTGTATATAGTTTAAAAATATTATTATTTAATTATTTGTATATATATATATTTTTTTTTTTTGTTAAAGTCCCTGTTTATAGGAGTTGATGTTTTTATTCATGTATTTGAACACAGGTGCCTCTAGGGGCTCCCTTACATTGGAGGTTACAACTAGTCATACATGCACTTTTGGTGCCTAATTTAAGTAGTTCATCTATACATTACTATATAGGTTCTACACTAGGTGCCATACCTGCAAGCCAACTACAGGTTTTGTCTATTTAAACCTTCTGCATATATAGTTCACTATGTTTTACAAGAACATCTTCAAGGCTACACCTATCCAAAGTACCCGATGCCTTCAAGTACCCTTAGAACTAGTTTATCCTTGACAGAAAGCTTACTAAAACCTTCCATGTTCCACATACAGCTAATCTAGTTTTATGCAACATGCTATAGTTACCTAACATTTGTAGTTACAGAGGTTACCTGTTTAACTGCTACATTACACTATTTCTATCCTTGTAAAGTTTACTAGAACCCTAGTACCTATTATTGTGATATCTTCTTTATCATTCCTTACTAATCACTACTCAGAACCAACAGGACTTCTCCAACTTCCAATCCAGATAGCCCAGTATGATATACTTATGTATCCTTTTTCTTTAGTAATTCTGGTGACCTGGTTGGTTATATGCTTCTCTACACATCTTGACATCTGGTTTATTTGCCTATCTCTTTGGAGGTGTTTCATGAGCTTCCATCGATCTGATCATACCATTAAAAGTTTATACTATCTCTTTACTTGAGAATTTCCAAATGGGCTTCTGACTCTTCAGTTCCTTAGTTTACTATGCCTAGTGGTCTTATTGTAAGTTTGCACCGAAGTCTTCTGTGATACTGGTTATTAACATTCCTCTCTGTATGTGTAATATTACACTTGGCATAGATGCCCCAAGCTCCTATTTGAGATGGTGCAACTTAAGGTTACAGATATACAAATCCAAATGATCGTTAAGAGACAGTTTGCCATAATACAAATTAATTTTCAAATTTTATTGTAGGTGGAATTTGAACCTTAGATCTGCCACTTGGAGGATGACAACCCACCACTACACTAGAATTACCATCCACTATTATTTGTATATATTTGTATATAGTTTAAAAGTATTATTATTAATTAATTTAATATTGTATATAGTTTAAAAGTATTATTATTAATTAATTATATATAAATTAAAAGTATTATTATTTAATAATTGTATATAAATTAAAATTTTTACTAAATTTATAGTAATTTTTAATTATAATTTTCTTAATAATTACTTATCCAAATTGAATAAAATTTTAAATATTATAAATTATAATATATGTCTATAATATATTTACATTTTAACAAATTTGAATTATTAAGTTTTGAGAAATTATAAAAATCTATAAAAAATTTAATTTTAAAAATTAGTTATAATTTTTAACCAATTACTTAAAAACTACTAATTCAAATTAAATAAAATTTTAATATATTGTTACTTTATAATATATCTAACTATGCAACCCTTCCTACTCTTCTCTCTGCCATCAATGCAATCAAACTAGTTCATCATTATACTGAACTTTTTGTCCTTCTACTCAAACAATTTATCATTTAATCTCTCATTCTCTTAACTGCATCTTAAATGCTACTGCTCTTGACATGCCCACTAATTTCATCTTTAATTTACATCAAGAAATTCTTACACTTAACAGTTTTCAACTGCACAACCTTTCTCATACACCATCTCTTATTTCTACTTTATCTGGCTTAGTTCCTATTGATCTTATTTCAACTATTCACAATACTTCTATTCCCTACCGTATAGCTACCTCACTTTCTATCAAATTTCTTCTTCATTTAAACCAACAAATCTATAAACAAATATGGATTCCATATTGTATTTCACGATCAGCTCAGCCTTCTATTACATCTTCTACAAACTTAACTCATAATTCTTCCTCTAATCTACTATTACCTCCTATTTCAATACCACAAATTATCACTAAAATTGATCTTTG
>CAJVQA010001524.1:0-25232 GCA_910591915.1 Cetraspora pellucida | reverse complement strand
GTTATAAACTGGAGGCCAAAGGCCGTCAGTACAATTTTCTCGATGGGTTTAAAATATAGGAACTTAATATTTTCAGGGTATATGTAAAATGATGAGCTGAACAAGTTTACTTAAGAGCTCAAGACAGATTGTCTTAGTAAAATAAATTGTTATAAGTATTTTTAGACGGACGAATTTTTTAGTTAATTTTTGTGCAATGGATTTGTAGAAAGAGTTTTTTTACAAATCCTGATAGAACTAATAAATCTGGTAGAAATGATAGATCTAATAGAAATGATAGATCTACTAGAAATGATAGAAATGCTAGATTTCCAGTATAGCAATTTGAGCTAATTGGAATCAAGTCACATATATTACAATTAATGCTTTTCATAAAAATCATTCTAATCTTGTAATCCCATGATCAGAATCACATGAACTTATGCTTGTTAGAATTGTCTTATTGAGCTGAATCCAATAGTAGTTGTCTCATCCAAATTGGTTCAGTACATCAAAAGTTATGATCATAAATATATAAATCTCTTAATATTAATACTATAAAAAGATTTTTATTCTTCTTTTTTCAATATATTTAATAGTAAAATTTAATTTTTTATTAATATATAAAACTATAATTATATATAAAATTTTATTTTAAACAACTTTATCTAAAAGATAATCTAGGTTATCTTAGTAAAAAAATAAGTTTATTATATAATAAGTGTAAAATTTATAGTTATTCTATATAAAACTTTTTTTTACTAAGAAAATCTACTTTTGTCTTTTAAGTAAATTTGTTTAGAATAAAATTTTATATTAGATTAGTAAAAAAAATTTAAGCAAATTTGTGTAACAAATTATGTGACTGATAGCAAATATAATACTAGTATAATTAATTCTAAACATATACAGTATAACTTTGATATAACAAACCTCAATAAAAGGGGTGTGGTAACCTAGTGAAGTAGTCAGGTTGTCAACCCTCCAAGTGGTAGGTTGGATGTTCAAATCCTATTGACAGTGAAAATTTGAATAATTATTTATGTAATATTCGTATTATAATAACTGTTATTAACAATTAGGTTAAAATACCTGTAATAGTGGTTACACTAGCATGACTGGCAGGTCATGGGGTATTTGTGTAATAGGTCACATGATATTGTCCTTTGGGACAAGGTTGTGGTTACATGAAGGAATACAAACTAGCAATTAGGCAGTGTAAACACTAGATAAGTCCTTGTGGCTATATAAATCTGTTGAAATTGGGTAACAAGAAGTCCATTTGGAAAGACCCAAGTAGAAAAGTAGCCAGATATTTAATGGCCCTACTGTAAAAGCTAGCCTTATAAAATAGATACCAAGGTCAAAGTAGCTGGATGGGCAAAAACCTCTAGGTAGGGGTATCACTGACTAGGCCATCAGATCGAACCAGAGAAAAAGGATATCAGGCTGACCTGATATACTAATAGACCAGTTATAAGTTCTACTAAGCTATCTGAATTGAAAGTTTGGTGAACTGGTAGAGGTATACTAAAGTATTTTGGATATGCTGTAAAGTAGATGTTAGGGTTTGTATGAACTTTACAAGAGCATAATAGTTTAATGATTAGTCATAACCCAAGTGTTAGTTCTGCCATAGTGATACCTAGGTTAGCTGTAAAAATAGGTACAAAAGGCTCTGGGGGGTTTACCTCAAGAATAAATTAGTTCTAAGGTTGAGACGATGATCTGGACATCTGAGATAACCTAGTGATATTAATACAGATTACAGGTTCAAAAGGTTTAAAATAGAACATCCAAGCAGGGGTGTTAGGTATGGCAATTGGTAAAGAACCTTCAGGTGAACTCCTTAAATAGGTAATATAAAAAAGTTACATGTGTAGCCAATTGTATGCTCTCTTGTAGTGGTTCATTAAACCACAATATTGATAAGTAATTAATAAAAGTCAAAAGACCAAAAAGGTCACTTTAATAAAAAAAAAAAAAAAAAAACAAACATCAATAAACTAAATATGGCATTATAATAAAAATTTTTTTCAGTTAAAATTTTTTATTAATAAATTAACTTTAATATAATGAATTTAATTATAAAACCTTGTTATAATGTATAATGAAATAATTTATTTTTTGTTCATAACAAAATTATTTTGTTATAATGAATATCTTTATATAATGAATTATAAAATAAGATAATGAAGCATTTGTGTAATATTATTAATCATTATAATATAAAAAAAAGTTAAAATTTTCATATTTTTTATTTAACAAGTGCAGTAATAGATACTAATACAAATAAGTAACAAAACAATAATAGTAATAGTGAAGCTTAAAAGAAAAGAAGAATTACTTTAACCAACAAACAAAAATATGATTTATGTCTTCAAAAAAAGAACAAACCTAGTATTAAAAATTGTAATCTTGCTACCCAATATGGTATTGATAAATCAACTTGTAGTAAAATTTTAGCAAAGTCAAATTATTGATTATTGATCAATTTAGGTTCAAAAGATGTAACAAATAAGAAAAGCAAAAAATCTGTTTTTGTTAATATTGAATTAGCAATAACATTTGGGTAGAACATGTTATAGGTAATAAGCAAACATTAACAGACTATCTTATCCAAAATAAGGTAAAAGAATTTGCATTATTACTGAATGAAAATAAATTTAATGCTTCAAATGGTTGGTTATATATCTTTAAGAAAAGATACAACATTAGTAAGTATAAGAGGCAAGATGAAGCTGATAGTACATCTTTAAAAAAATTACCCAAATTTAAAAATAAACTATAAAGTGTTATTCAATCTTATAGGCTTGAGGATGTTTTCAATTGTGATAAAACTAGTTTGTATTACTAAATAGAGCTTTCCTGTACATTAGCAACAGATCCAGTTTTAGGAACAAAAAAAGCAAAAGAAAGAGTTACAATTTTATTAACTACTAATGCAACAGAAACAGAAAGATTAAAACCATTGTTCATCTATAAGTATAAAAACCCACATGTGCTTAGAAATATTGATAAAAAAAAATTACTAGTTGAGTATTTTTGGAACAAGACTGCTTAAATACAAAAATCTATTTGGCAACATTATATAAAAGATTTGGATTCAATAATGCATCTTAAAAATTGTTAAATATTATTTTTAATTAATAATGCACCAATTTATAATCTTAAAAACAACATAGTGTTAACTAATATAAAAATAGAGCTTTTGCCTAAATATACTACAGCCTATTTTCAACTGATAGATGCTGAGATAATTAATTCTTTTAAAATAAGTACAGTATTACAGGTTTGCTAATTAATTTTGTACATTATTATTAAGAATATTCTTATTCTAAAAAATAAAAAAAAATAAAAAAAAATAATAATAAAAAGATAAAAAAGAAGTAATAAAAAAAAAGATAAGAAAAAAAAGCAACAAAAAAAAGAAAAAGAGTAGTTCATTCTTGTTTTAAGATGTCCTAAATTAGTTGACAAGTCTGTAATATACTATTATTATATGCTAACAAAATATTTATTTATTTAGGCTAAATATAGATGTTTTCTCATTTAAAACTGTTTAGACATATATGAATTTGCACTTGAGACTCAGTTAGAACTAGTCCTAGTCAATATAAAAGAAGTAATAGATTATTGTGCATTAGTATAAGATGAGGTATTAAGTAAAACAATTAGAAATTGTTGGCATAAAATAGGAATCCTTCCAGTTGAATTAAATAATGATTATTTTTCTCTACAAGAATTTTCATATTATGATGAATATCAAAATGATAAAAGAGAAGTTCATTATCTTATTAAACAATTTTCAATTAATTCTAATGATATTTTATCTGCTTTAGAATATATAAAAATTGACAATAACTTATCTACAACTGAGATCCCTTCAAACCAAGAAATTTTAGCTACTCTTTGAGAGAATGATAATAATGATGAGAGTGAACCCACATTTTAAATTCTATTTAATTTAGTACTAGAAAGCTTAGAAAATATAAGGTTGTTATTATTGAATCTACCTGAAACTTTATGCATTGAAAATGAAGACTCAAAGGTTATTAACTTATTTAAGAAGTGCATTTTAAGTTTAATTACTCGACAAAAAAATCAATTAAATATAGAGAATTTCTTTAGCAATAATGAATAACTATTCACATTTGTTTTAGAAGATGTTTATAAGATATAGGTTAAAGAATATATGTTAATTATGAAGAATGAGTGAGTTAATGTAATTAAAGGTTGAATATACAGACTAAAATTTGATTTAGCTTTTCAAATTCATAACATCAAGTTTTCTTAGATAAGTTTTTAAAGTTATTCAGATTAATTTTTAATAGGTTTCTAATACTATATTCTAAATATTTGCATCTATTCAGTATATATAAATATTGTTGAATTTTTTTTTTTAAAAAAAACAATGAAATGTCTATTGTAATAAGAATTTTACATTCATAATCATAATATTGTTTTGTAGTATCTTAATATTAATTATTAATTATTAACTAATTGATTCGAAGTAGTAACATAGGGAGTTATTAATTAGTACAGATAGATCAACTAACATTTTTATTATAGTAATTAGATTTTTTCGACTATTGAACATTCAAATTTTAATTTATTATTCTTATAAGTTAAAGTAAAATAGTGAGTACTTTTTTTTTTTTTTATTCTATAGTTATTCTTTCTTGTGAGAATATGTTAACCTTATTAAACTTAACAGATAATCAAGTTCTCTACTGTAGATCTCTTAGTAGACACTTCTATCATAATTGCAGTTACTAAGAATTCTTATGGTGTTTATGAAATATTACCTTATGAATTTAAGTCTATAAAGGCCAAGATTTTACTAGTTCTTTCCTTTAATAATAAATTTAACCAAGTTTGAAATTATTAATAGTTTATTTTTAAATCTTTTATAATTAATGTAGGCTAATTACTGTATTTTAATTGCTATTGATAGTGAAAAAAAACACAAACCAATCTTAAACTTATCTTACAAAGAAGAATTTATAATATTCATGCTCTATTAAAACATATGATTGAATAAAGTATTGTGTTTAAAGTAAATCAGAATTTAAGCAAGTACTATTAAGATTATCATATTACAACATCTAATTGGGTTTTAATTTTTTTGAACATATACCAAAAAAAATTAAAACCAATTGCACATTATATTATGGCAACTCTGAGTGCTGTACTATATTTGATTGTTAGTGATATTATATACAGTATAGTCAATATTAAGTTATAACATTAATTATTCAGATAAAACATTTATCAGATTTACTGTTATCTAATTATAGGTTGAAAATTTTGATAGATGAAAATGAAACTATTGATTAAACAGTACATTTATAATTTATAGTTTTATTTACATAGCATTAAAAATAATTTATTTAATAATTTATACTTGCATATGCAGTATTAATTATATGAGGCTTTAATTTATAGATTCTTTTTAAATTACAGTATATATACCATATATTGAAATGTAGCATTATTAATAATATGCAATAAATATATGTAATCATATATTATTCATATGAACCTTATAAATACAATACATTCTTTATTGGTTTTGAAGCCTAGTTTGATTATGTTCTTATTACTAAAGCTTTACTCATTTTAAACTTGATTTTAAACTTACAAAAAAATATAAAATTTTTAACTCTTAAAATTTAACTGGCTTATTCTCATAATAAATTATATTTACAGTATATAATTGCCTCAAGCTAAGTTGTACAGTATAAGTTATAAATCTTCATTATAGTGAGGTACCCAAGACTATATAGATTCATTATAATAAGATACCTCAATAAATTGAAACTTTGATATATCAAACTAAACCCTTCAGCTCCTGAGCTTCATTATATCAAGATTATACTGTAATTATAAATTTGTACTATATCAAATTAAAGTCTAATAAACCAACTAGCAATGTCACCAAAATTAAAATATATATATATAATATATATATATTTTTAATTAAAATTTAAAAATTACAATTTTAATTTTATATAACATTATATAATTTTGTATAATTTAAATTATTTCAAAAAATACTGTGTAGAATTTTGTAAATTTTTTATTTATTTTTTTTATTATTATTATTTTTTTTTAAGGTGACCTCTTTGGTCTTTTGACTTTTATTAATTACTTATCAGTATTGTAGTTCAATGAACTACTACAAAAGAGCATACAATTGGCTACATGTGTAACTTTTCTATATTACTTATTTAAGAAGTTTACCTGAAGGTTCTCTACTAATTGCTATATCTAACATCCTTGCTTGGGTGTTCTACTTTAAACCTTCTGAATCTGTAACCTGTATTAACATTACTGGGTCATACCTAGATGCCCAGATTATTATCTCAACCTTAAGACTAATTTATTCTTGAGCTAAACCTCTCAGAATCTTTTGTACCTATTTTTATAGCTAATCTAGATATTACTATATCAGAACTAACACTTATGGTTAGGACTGATCATTAAACTGCTATGTTCTTATAGAGTTCATACAGACCTAGCATCTATTTTATAGCATATCTAAAATACTTTAGTATACTTCTGCCAGTTTATCAAACTCCCAATCCAGATAGCCTAATAGGACTTATAACTGGTTCATTAGTATATCAGATCATCCTAATATCCTTTTTTTTCGACTTGATCTAGTAGCCTGATTGGTGATACCCTCATTCAGAAGTTTTTGCCTATTTGGCTACTTTGTACTTGGTATCTGTTTCATAAAGCTAACCTTTACAGTAGAGCTATCAAAGATTTGGCTAGTTCTCTACTTAGGTCTTCTCAAATAGACTTTTTGTTACACAATTTTAACAGATTTACATAACCACAAGAACTTATCTAGTGTTTGTACTACCCAATTGCCAATTTGCATTTTTTATATAACTACAGACTTTGTTCCAAAGGACAATGTCATATGATCTGTTATATAAATGCCCCATAACCTACCAGTCATGCTGGTGTATCCTAACCCAATTATTGGTAATAGTTGCTGTAATACAAATATTACATAGGTGATTATCCAAATTTTCATTGTTGATGAGATTTGAACACCCAATCTACCACTTGGAGAGTTGACAACCTGATCACTTCACTAGGTTGTCACACCCTTTTTATTTATTTAAAAACTTTAAATTTAATAAGTTTATTATATAACTTTTAGTCTAATATCTTTTTTAGTTAACTTATAAATTTTTAAAAATATTTATAATAATATAGTAAATAACTATATATTAATATTTTAAAATAAATCTATTTGTTACTAAAGATAACAGTTACTAAAATATAATTAACTAATTACAGTAGTTTGCAAAATTATATATAATATAAAAAATATAAAAACTTTAAATTTTTTAAAAATTATTATTATATTGAAATTTTGTTTATAAATTATTAAAAATTTTTTTATTCTATTAATGTTTTAATCAAATAATTGTGTTTTTGTAAACTGAGTTTTTGTTTTTAAAAAACTAAGAAAAATGGTTACTAGTCTATTTATTGTATTTTTCTTGTATGTTTGTTTTTGTATTTTTTAACTTTTTACATTTCAACAAAAAATTTCTTGCAAAATTTTACTATCTGCTATGCTTACCCGAACCTTAACCATGGCTCTAACCCCAGTCCTAATGTTTATAAGCCTCAAGTATTGTTTTGATTACCACATTACACAATCTGATTGGTCAATCACAATTCGGTGAATGTAGCTAGGGTTGTTAATGGAGTGGCGTACTCCGGAGCCATTCCGGAGTGAGCCCAACCCAAGTTGAAATAGGTTAAAGATATGCCTAAAAATTTGGAATGAAACTGAAGTGAACTGGAGCTGCTTTAAGCAAACCTGAAGTGGCTCCGGAGTGAGCCCAACCCAAGCTGGAGTGGGTTGAGGAATTGTTTAACCCAACCCAATCCAACCCAACCCATTAACAACCCTAACTATAACAACACATTTTCCGATTTTCAGATCTTCAGATTTCCAGTACGTGTAATGTAGTAAATCTGATAATCATAGCAATTTGAAAAGAGTGATAAAAAATAAATACTTCTTTTGTTATCTAACTTCTAAATTTATAGATTACCAAACTTAATAGTTTAGAAAATAATTAATAGTTACTTAGCACTAATCTAATAACTGAATTATTTGCTGTATGCTATTTGATTGGTCGATTTTGCGCACCTTCGGTGCGTAAAATTCGACTAAATCACATGGCAAATAACAGTATGGTACAATAGTGTCTAATGCTAGTAAAACGCGATAGCACTTTAATAGTATTTGAAACACTATAGTACTAGTGTTCCGCGGAACTAAACGAAGACCGGGTTCAGGTCGGTTCCAGATCTTTTAAATTATGGGCGTTGATTGGCTTCAGTTAGGATCTCTCGTGTTGGTCCTGTCAGTGTCTGAAATTCGGCCACAACTAAATAAAATTATTTGCGGAGTTCGCGTATGTACTTCTCGGGTCTTACTGATCTCACCCGGGTTTTTACAGCTGTTTTCAAGCACACTAAGCATGTAGGGCAAATATTAAAATAAAAGTTTAATAATATTGAACGTATCGACATTTATAATGTCAAGATTATCAGTAGAAAGTATCATATGTCTTCTATATATAGTGTAAAAATTTGCGCAATTTTTACGTGTAAGTTTTTGATATATAGTTTTTGCATGTAAATAACGTTAGCCAAAACTTTCATAGTGCTGGCAAAACTTTTGTAATGCAAGTGCAATAAGCACGTACGTACGTACGTACGTGTATATTAGATATGTACAATATTGTAATTTTGTTATATATATATATATATTGTGCCGAAATCACAAACTTAATCGAATCGGTCAGGGAATCATTCGGTCAATTTTTATCAGGTGTTCCAGGAATTATGAAAATAGCTATAAAAAAACCCGCCGTGCGGAACACTATATAGTACCGTAATTGTGAGTATTTCATGCTTGAATAACTGGTTTAGCCGGTATTTATTTTTATTGGATTTTGCATTCCAACTATTGATCGGCGTTTTAAATTTTAAATTCTTATATACATGAGTTCCGGATTTGGATAATGTGTGTAATTCACGTGTATTAAAATTATAGGAATATGCCAAATTCGATAAATAAAAATGCCGGATAAAAGGTATTTTATCCGGCAGCTTATTATGATTCGTCTGCCCAATAAATTTATTATTCGACAGAAGTTACATAGTTGCCGAATGATAAAATTGTTGTTGAGCAGACTATCGTCATAAGATGCCGGATAAATCCGTTATCAGTCATGCAGATGCCTTATAACTTAATTATTTGGTCAAATGATTTAAAGTCAGCCTAAGAAGTTGAATTCCTTCTGAATTCAATTTCTTAAATCCTTGGCCAAATAAACCAGTTATCAGGCAGTACCTGCCTGATAACTATTAAGTATTTTTTATCAACTTATTATTGATAACTACCAATTCAATGTGCAAGACTTATCCGACATTCAGATGATCACGTAAATTTTTTTGCCATGATATTTTTTGCATGATCAGTTTTGCAAAATATCAGGACATCAATATTGGTATACGTACGACAAATAACAGGAAATTTTTTTCATCAGAGTTAATTAATTTCACAATGTGCTGCTACGCAACACATGGAGTGACATTAACTCCGACGAAAAAAAATTTCCTGTTATTTTTTTTTAATGTTTAAATCGGTTCAAACCGGTTTTAAATCATGACAAAGAAATCCGGATCACACCTCAACGTGTAACATTTTATTCGACCATCCAAAGCCTACTATGCCGACCATGAACTCGGGAGGTTCGGTCGGGTGACAAGTTCTCTTAACAACCAAGATGCTTGGAATAGAAACATTAAAAGATCTGGACCTGTTTGATCCTGACAATACAAGTCAGAATTTGAAATCTATTCGAAACTAAGTTTGGATAATATCATGTGAATTATTTTAACTTAGTTTCATATGACTTCAATTACAAAATTTTTCTTTGTTCATTAAAGGTTACTCGCGTTTAAAAATATCTATCCTATAGATGTTTCCGAATGTGGATAACCATAATTAGAGATCGGACCCGTTGAAAATCTTCACTCGGGTATTATTATATATTTCAGGTAAGGCTACAGACATTAGACCATCAAATGAAATACAGCAATGACGTATGGAGGGAGGTAGCTGCCTCTGACCTTCCAAATATCTGCAGTTATAATTTCCGAAATCCATATAATAACGATTTCTACCCGGGTCCAATTTGTAGCAATGAATAGAACAAAGACCCAAATTCAAAAAAGTAAATAATAAATAAATAAATAAAATAAATAAATAAATAAAATAAATAAATAAAACAAATAAATAGATAAATTAATAACTAAAACAAAATATATAGAATGAACGTTTTGAGAACTAGGTCTTTTTGGACTCTATTTAAACCAGGATCTTGTATTAGGAAGAACAAATTTAGTGGTTGTATTTGGTGTTAATGTAAAAATTAGTCCATTGAATGGGTATCTCTTATACAAACGAGATTTGCCGACTAAAATGGTTCTTTTCTAAAGAATACGAACTAAGCCAAGTATCACGATTATTCATTTTTGAAATTGAGTACAAGCCGTAAATGAGCGTCCGTTTATAGTTTTTTTGAACCAATAGTTCAAACCCTTAAAATTTTTAGGGTTCATAGATAGCAATTTTAGAAGTTTTGAGTTGTACAAGAAAACATTGCGAAGTATATTCGCCGATATTAAGAATGGCCGAATTCATGTACATACGTACATGCTTCATTGAAATCCGGCCTTCGCGTGTACGTACGCCTCGTCCTAAGAATGACCTAATACCTCGAAAATTACATCACTATCTTGTAACTTCATTTCTGAAGTAATAGGAACAAGGCAGTGGTTTCTAGATTGACTCAGATATTATGAAATTCCTTTCTCAAAGCTACGAGATCCGCCGGATAACATTTCGCCGGATTCCGTTAGGTTATGCATGGGATTGACGATATGCGTACGTATACACATTACGGCATTAAGTAAAGAAATCTCTTGGCGTTGCAATTTGATGAACAAGATGTAATAAAATAATAAAGATTAATAATAATACATTACGATGGCTTTGCATAAAATCAATTCGTCTAACATACATACGTATGTATTTCTTACATAAATTTCATTAATTTTCTTGAACAGCCACAGTTTTCGATGAAAGTATGCAACGGTAATGTCCAGGACTGTTTAATGAAGTCACATGTCCTACCAATTTTTGTGTAATAGTTTCCCGGTTCTTGGTTTAGGCTAGTGCATGGACCCATATTACAGTATTAATAATATTTAGATTACATAAAAAACCAGTTAACCAGTACTCCATATCCGACATTAAAAGTTAACGATCTTCACAACTTTCAAAGAGCCAGTTAGTCACATTATCACTCGCGATATGCAGATAGGAAGTGAGATCATAAAGAATCCGACATTTTCCGTTACAGTAACGCGAATCTATGATTTAATAAAATATGTATTGTATATTCCGATGGAAAATTCTCATGAGAACAATTTTTATTCAACGCCTTATTATTGTGGGTTTTCTTTTGTAAATTATGCACCAATATGAACGAATAGTGTTTCCGAACATTCATCTTTACTATAATTAGTTGGTGATTGTCAAGTTTGAATTTGTTTGTCAAATATTTAGGTAATGCGTATGTTACTGTAGGGATATTTGACTCCTGTTCTTGACACAAAAGTGTTTCATTCGTCAACGTAAAATAAACTGGCTTGAAAAAAATATATATATATCAAGTTACGATTGTTTTAATACTCAAACTTCTATTTTTGAACCCCCGTAAACAGGGATTTATGTTCTTTTAAAATTCAAGTATCATAGAAATGATACATTTTGATAATCTAAATTATTAGGAAAGTTTTGTAATATATCAACCTTTCATTATTGTTGAATCTTCTCTCCATAAATTACACTGCACAAATTCTCTGAATGTCACTTTCTCCTGCAGCGTCTTCAGCATCGTCTTCAGGAGATACTGATGAATATTTGGTTTGTTTGTGGTCAAAGTGTTATCGCACGTTTGAAGATGCTGACTCTTTATATGAACATCTGGCAACACACCATGTTGGCCGAAAATCAACTGGAAATTTGTGTTTAGACTGTCATTGGGAAGACTGTGATGTAAGCACTACAAAAAGAGATCATATTACGAGTCATTTAAGAATCCACGTTCCTTTAAAACCACACCTTTGTGAGGTATGTGTCTATTAACCGGGAAAAATAGTTTCATACATTCGATTTTACATAATGTTTATTAATCTTGTAAAATTTAGACATGTAAGAAGGCTTTCAAACGACCCCAAGATTTAAAAAAACATCATAAGATTCATTGTGAAAGTCATAGGGAACAGTTAATTTCAATGAAACATCACCGAATCGTTCAAAGACTTTTAGGTCCTCTTACTTATCATCCTTATCTTCCAACTTCAACCCCTTTTCGTGCGGAACGTAACAATTATCCTTATCCATCTTGCCATCGAAAAATTGAGAATACTCCTCCAGTAAATCATCTGGAACCTCCATCGAACTTAATTTACATAAAGCATTATGAAATACCTTACCAACCAGATACAATAAGGGCATATATTCCTAATTCGTTGGAAACTTGGGGGGACAAAAGGACCAACGAAAGATTACCTTCAATTTCTTCAATTATTGACTCCACGTTCCTGTCTCCTCCAAAGGAATTTTCCAATATCTCTTAAAAATTAGCTGTTTTCTTTTTCAGCAAAATATACATTAGAATAAGTACGCATCTTTTGTAAATAACATTCAAGCATTTTATATATTCACATATTGGACTATAATATAGAACACATAAAGCGATTTAAAATTTTATTTTCTATTTTTAAATTAGTAAAAAGATTTCGTTTCGTTTGCAGCCTAAAATTAGCATCTGACATTATAACAAATTATATGTTTATAAATCACCATAGTTAGCTTTGTTTTGTTTTTTTTTGATAACAAAATTATAACCGAATCTTTTTTTTTTTTAAAAAAAAAAAAAAAAAGAAAAACCGCCAAGGCGACATTCAAGCAATAATGATAAAAAATAAGTTTAACCGATATCGAAAAAAAAACAACTCAAGCTATTTTTTTCTGTTTTATGATTGTAAATATTCAGGTAAATTTAGTTCTTGTAACTTGCAACCATTTTTTTTATTTCGCCCAACTAAATTTAAATACATATTCGTCCGTAGTAAGTTTTAATATGCGTCTACAGCTCGACACAGAACTTTTCTACCTGCCAATCTCAAGAAGAAATTGGATAATAAGTATGCATTTTTTTCCTATTATAGGTGATTTTCGATTTTTTAAAGCGTTCTTGCAATTTGCAAAGAATGTACGTGTTTATGAAATATATTAATAGTTAAGTTTGTCATACCATACAATTTACCGGTTTTTTTTCGGCTTAAAAAAGTTTATCTTCTATGGAATTTTCTAAAAAATAACTAAATCTAAGTCTGTAAACATGGTCTGGGATTATTTATCGTACGATTGTTCATATTTTTACATATAAAATGTTTAAAGAACGTCAAAATTAGGTCACCTAAATTATATAGATGCCGCTAATGGAAAACCTATCATCGAAGGTTCAATTCTATTGCTTACCGGACTCAGTCTATCTTATTGTGTCCGGTAGCTTATAAATTTAAAAGCTTAATGACAGTTTTCCATTGACGGCGCCAATATATATACACACATATATACGTTGTCTTGGATTTATCGAATATTGGAAGCCGCATGGCGAACGGCTGATCTGAGCTGTTTAGTAAATACGTGCGTAGGTACGTACGAACCTTACAGCTGTTATAAATCCTAGGATAACTGAAATAACCGAATCGTTAAGTTTATGATTTTGGTCGAATTCAGAAACCGATTTGGTAACTTATCGATCCAGAAATTTTTTGGGAAACCTAATTTCTCCCCCCACTTCTGATTGGATGTATGAAAAATATTATCACTGATTGGACAAAAAATTTGCTATCAATGCATATCGTAAATGTGTACAAGGTTGGTGGTGTTAGGGTTAGGGTCAAAGTTAGGATTTAGTGAGGGATAGTTTATTTAGTGAAATTGTTCAACGTAAACTTTTTGTTAGAGCACAAAGGTGGTTTCTTATGCTGATTTTTGAGCTATGAGCAGAATGAACGGTTGTTTTGAATCTTCCTGATCGTGCTACGTTACACCTAATCTTGAAATCTGATTCGTAGTTCAGGAGATCTGCGCCAACACATTTACAATATGCGCTATTAAGATTCGGTGTACCTTAATACCACAACTAACAATACGTTTTATAGCTTTAATATGTTTTTTTTTTGCCATAATTTTGCTTTAGAATTTGTAATAAATTTCGTCCAATCAAGAACAGTATTCCCAATTGTCCAATAGGAATCGGGGTAGTGTTTGGAACTGGTTATCGTAATCGAATTTATACCCGCTTAAACCGGTTATAAATTATAGCCGTGCTAGAATTATTAATCAAAATATCTGTACACAATCTCAATTAATAGTTAATTCATGATTCGCCTAAAAGCATAGTAAACTTTGGGAATATGTTTACTATATAAATTTTTCCTTTTTTGAAATCTGAAGTTTCCCAAAAGACAAATTGAGTTTCTACTAGGTAAATCTCTCTTCTACTTCTAATAAAAGTTGTAGAGAAGATAATTCCGAGCATAATAGTGGGTGAAACATTAAATCGGCCTAGTGGATCATAATATGTGGACGTTTTGTCTTCGCGATTATATGTTTACTTCTTTGTGTAAACAAAAAGTAAAATATATAGTCGTAAAAACAAAAATGCTCATATCTCGTGATCCACTGGGCCAATTTTAACTGTTTAATCACTATTATGCTCGGAATTCTCTTTTCTACAACTTTTGTTAAAGTAAAAATGGTTTACTTTGTATAAAATTAATTTGTTTTTTGGGAAACTTCAGATTTCAAAAAGGCAAATTTATATAGTAAACATATCCCAAAGTTTACTATTCTAAAATTTTAATTTGATGTATAATGCATATAACCTAATTTTATTACTTATATAACCTTATTCTAAATTTAAATAAATTTTATTTTACAATACTTTTTATATATATCATATTGATTATATGCATATTTGTATAATTTTTATATAATGGCATTTAAAAAAAATGATTTTTTAAACATCTGATATATGATTAATAATATTTATATTATGTAATAATAAATATAAATTATTTTAAATTTTTTTTTATTTAACTAGTTTTTTTAAGTTAAGAATTTTTATTCAGTAACAAAAACATGAAGACCTGTAGTTAATGTTTTAAGAAGTCTTTTTATATTAGAAAATAAACTAATTATATATATACTTTTGGTATTTAATTTAATAGTTTATTAATATAGGTTTTTTTTTTTTTTTAATTTTAAGAAGTTACATTAGTACTTTATTAAGATTCTTGAAACTATTTACATTTATAATTATATAGAATTTCCTAATACTCAAGTCTAACATCACTTGGCCACTCTATTGATACCTAAGTGCAACCTGTTGCATTATTTCAATTAGAGATAAACTGCTTGTCTAACTACTTAAAGTCATACCAGAAAGGTCTTCTTCTTTCTATGACAAGCATATCAATTGTCTTTTATGCTTCTTTTTTCATTTGGTTTATTTTTTTTACTTTCTTTTCTTTTTTTTCTTCTTTTGTCATCTTATTCTTTTTTGTTCTTTTCTCTGATCTTTTTTTTGCTTGAGCATCTTTTTTCATTTTGCTTATTATATTAATCTTCTTTTTCTATTCTTGTACTTTTTTAGATCGAACTCTCTATACTTGGTCATAGAATGTATTCTACAATGTTCTTATTACTATATCTATACATTTCTATATCATCTGTCTATCTAAAATCTGACTGATTCTTTTTTCAACCTTATTTATTGTTAGCTCTTTTATTAAAGTTATTCTATTAGTAATTTTTTTTGCTTCTGTTTTTCCAAAAAGTGCTTTGTATAATACTAGAAATAAGATTCTAACTCTTTCATTTTTTTTGAGACTGTTCTAAGCTGCTGCTGTTGTCACTTTTTGGATCTTCTTTTACAAGTTTTTTTATTCACTACAGCTTGCCAGATATGCTTGAGTTTCTTTTTTACCTTTTTGGCATACTTGGTAGTTTATCATTTTATATATTTCTGATTTTTTTTGTTCAATTTTTCTAGTATTAGTAGACTATTCATTATGTATTTAATTACTATTACTCTTCTTCTACTAAATTTTCTTATTGTGCTATATATCCCTTTTGTTCTATTCATCTCTTTCCAAAAACTTGACCAATTATATTGACTGTTCTCAGTTTTTGACTCTAGTAGTTGAATTAGATTTGTTTCTTTCTAACTAACTTCGATTCTGATATTTGTAACTATTTTGCAAAAAAGTCTTATTAGTATATCAACTTTCTTGTTTTTCTATTCTATATGGTACTTTATTCTATCATGCTTGATCTTCTCTACAAATATTGTCCTTTCATATATTGCTCCTTTTTTTGCAAATAAATCTGTTCTATTATTTTACTTATCATTACTGTGACTTTTAACTTTAATTAATTCTATTCTATTATTTTTGCTTTTAAGTAGATCTACAATATTCATTATCCACATTGCATTTTTCTTTTTTAAGACTTTGTTATCTCTAATCACTTGAATTGCTCTGTTAATATGTCTTAATGCTATTAGACTATCTGTATGCACTTCTATACACTTCTCTTCTGATATAGTTAGAATTGCTAACTATATTGCTGCTAATTCTGTTGTTGTTACTGAGAGTCAACCTTCGAGTCCTAGTGTTCTTTCTTTCTCTGGTCAGTTTTTTCTGTTACTAATTTACATTTAACCAATACTTATCTTTTCTATATCACTTTTTTCTTTCTCTTTATATAGTGCTTCATCTGTATAAAGAGTATATTTGTCTTTGTTTTTCCTCTTGTTTCTTATTAGAACTTCTAATATATAATTTATAACTTTACTGTCAAATTTTTGTTTCTTGATTAATTCTGTTTCTAAATCTTCTATTTGTTTTAGCTCAATTAGACTACTTCTTCTTTTCTTTATTCTTTTACTATTCTATTTTCTAGTATTTGTTCTAATGTTACATTAATCTTATTACTGCCTTTCTCTACTAATATTTCTAAAATTGTCTTTAAATTATTATTTTATCTTCTTCATTTTTTACAATTATCTGTTATTTGTTCTGTTCTGTTCTCATATCCTTTGCATTTACTTATCTTAGTTTATGTCTTGTCTTCTACTTTCTGTAATAGCTAATGCTTGGTTAGAATCTTTTTTTTTTCTTCTTTGATATCTTATTAAGTTGCTAGTCATGTTTTGGTTCATGTACAATCTACTCTTTCTTTCTTCTGTTTTCAGATATCTTTGTCCAATTAATTATTAATGCTAGTATATTGTAGTCTCTAATCTTGTATTGATTATATATTTCTCTATTTGTCTATATCATTAACATCTTTTCTTCTATTTCACTGAATCATTTTGTTTTTTTTCCTTTATATAACAGTTCTAGAAGACTTTTGAGCTGTTTTTATATAATTAAGTTCTTTTCTTTTATGTTTATGAGTTAGTTCAAATATATTAAATTCTATTTATTTATTGTGCTACTACTTGTTGTTTATGATTTAATTCTAACTAAGTCTCTTATATTCATTCTATAACAATGTACTTTTTACTGATAATTTTCTATTCTGATATTTATTCCTATTTCTCTTGCTTTAACTATTATTTGACAGACTAAGTTGTGTTTCCAATATTTCATTTCTTCTAATCTTCTTTTCAAGTCCCAAATATCTTTTATTAAGTTTGCTTTCTGATACTCTTGAGCTATTCTAAGCTTTGTTAGATTATCTAAAGTGTCTCTTCTATTAAGTCCTGTGAATAAACTGCTTATTTGATTTGTTGCTATTTCTTGACTTAATTATCTACAGTTTCTTAGATCTTTGTACTTAATTATGCAGTTATTTGTTGTTTTTGTTATATTACACTTGTGTTTTGCCAAACATATTATTAGTTGGTGGATTTTGTCAATCATCTTTTCTGACATTCTTGTTAACTGCAAAAGGTACTCTAATTTTGGGATTATTACTATATGTAATCTGACTCATTGTCATTTTTTTATATCTAAGGTCTTTAACTGTTTGGCTAACTATTTCTTTTACTTTTTTACAAATTAGTAACTCTCTCATTCTGCTGTTTAGCCAAATCTCTAATGATCTTACAATTTTGTTTTTTGGTTTTTCTATTATTTTACTTTGTCTGAATATAATTTCTTTATCTTCTTTTCTTAGTCTAGAATTCATTACTATGAGCTTTAACTTTGCTTCATTTATTTTAATATCATTCACTTTAAAGAACTCTTCTGCAATTTCAAGAATTCTTAGCAGTTGATCTTTGCTTTTTGTGATCTATATAATATCATATATATAAGTAATTGCTGTTTGTTTATGTTTTGTATTACAATTAATGTCTGTATTTTTTAGTGCTTCTTGCTCTACTGTATGGTCTAATGATTTATCTTCTTGAATCCTTTTCAACAGTGGATTATAAAAAAGTTATCATATGAGTAAAGAAATCACTTTTTCTTGATTTATACCATCTCCTGCTATTATTTTCTCTATTAGGCCATGAGCTGTAATCATCTTAAATTGATATTTATAGAAGAGATTGATAATATATTTAATTGTTCTTTGTAGTACCTTGACTTTTCTAAGAGCCCACTCCAAGCTTTCTAATGGAACTAAATCAAATACCTTCTTCATGTCTTATAGGAGTATCTATATTTCTTTGTTTTTCTTTTATGCTTCTTTCATTATCATATTTAACATATATATTAGCTGCTCTGTTAAGTTGCCAGGCAAGCCTGCATAGTTTGGTCCTTTGAGTATTTTTCTTTTTGTAAATATCTTGGCTAGCCTTCTTGTTACCATCTTTGTAACTAACTTTCTGAAGATCTCAATTAGTGCTATTGGTCTAATATTGTTTAGATTATATTTTCAGTTTACATCTTTTGGGATTGGATAGACTTGTGCTATTTTCTACTTTTTTGGCATTTATTCTGTTTCTAAAACCAGATTTGCAAGAGCTCTGAAAATCTTCTGTGATTTCTCTCTTACTTGTTTTATTAAAGTGTAACTTATGTCTAAAATTCTTGGTACTGTATTGGCTTTGAGTTCTTTTAATATGTTTTCTCATTCATCTTCTTCTATCTTTTCTTCTAACTTTTTATACTAGAACCCCCTGATCTACTCTTTTGGATTGTACACTTTTATCTATTTCTTAGACATCTCTTCTAGTTTGGTTCTTCTCTTTCTGAATTGATTTTCAAAGTGTTTTGTCAAACCTTTTAGAACAGTTTTAGGTTTTGTCATTAGACAAGTTTCATCTTTACTTTGGATTATAAATCTGTTCAGAACTATCTTTTTGTATAGTTTGTTCAAAAGACTACTAATCATTTGTCTCTAATCAGTTTTTATCATCTCACATTTTCTATTTATATTTCTTTCTATCTGTTTTCTTTGGGCCTGTTTTCACTCTTCTTTTCTTCTGTCTTTCAAAATTCTTTGTCAGCCTTTTATGTCATATATCCAAGCTTCTGACTATTGTTTGTGTAGCTTTGATAATACTACTCCTATTTCTTTATTGATATCTATAAGTTTCTTATTTATTTCTTTTTTCTCTTTCTTCTCTGTCTCTTGGTTTCTTCTTCTCTTTGCTTTTTTGATTATTTGTTATAGTTCAATTATATGCCTATGCTATTGTGGTTTCTTTTAATGACATCTTCTGTTCTTTTTTGAGATTCTTTTATTTTTTACTTCTATTATAGCTTCTTCTATTGTATTCTATACCTGATCTAGCATATCTGTATTATACAAACTGTTTCTTCTATCTTCTTCTAATTGCTTCAATACTTTTTTTCATTCTAATTGTGCTTGAAGCTTTTTAGTATATTCTTTCTAGTCTTCTTGCTTTGCTTTCTTATACAAGTATATTGTTCTTATCTGGTCTTTATGTTTAGTTTCTGCACAGCTCTGGTTTGCAATTATATATTCTAAT
The DNA here is from genome assembly GCA_910591915.1 of Cetraspora pellucida. NCBI lineage: Eukaryota > Fungi > Glomeromycota > Glomeromycetes > Diversisporales > Gigasporaceae > Cetraspora > Cetraspora pellucida. Next base: position 5,106 of record CAJVQA010001524.1, on the reverse strand, counting down.
TACATGACTGTTGTTAATATCTTGTAGTTACTGCCTGTTATACCATCTGCTTTATCTATGCTGACTTTCTGAAGACCAGCTGCAATTGTTTCTGACAACCAAATATAGTCAATTCTTGTTACTGCTTCTTGGCTTGACTATATGTATGTTTTTTTCATTAAATGCAATTTTCTAAAGAAGTCTGTGGAATTTTGTCTCTTAAGTTAATTGAAGATTGGTAGTTTCTTATAATCTGTTGTTTATGAGTACAGTCTGTCTAATATATTGTCTATTGTATAATTGAAATCTCCAAGTATGACTATTTCTGTATGCTTTTTCTTGTTTGTTACTATTTTTACAATTTTTTGCTATATTTTTTTACTGATTGTTTTGTTATTTGGTGGAATATACATCTCTATTACTATCAGTACTAGTTGTTTGAAGTATAGCTTTACTTCTATCATATATTCACTATGTCTTTTAACTGCTCCAATATGTTTTTTCAAGTTACATCTATTAGGATTCTAATATCTGATTCTTTCTTCTTGTCTACTATTGCACTAGTCCAGTAATCTTTAAATCTTGTATTAAGGTTATACATCAAGATTTTCTCTTCTTTTTCTACAATGTTCATTTCTATTATTCCCAAAAATGCTATCTCCTTTTTCTCTGCCCAGCCTAGCAGGTTTTTTAGTTTTCAACCTCTGGTCTTAAGTTCATTAATGTTATGATATGCAATTTTTATTTTTTTCTTTCCATTTTTTTATTTTTCTTTTAATTGCTTGTATTTTGTTTTTGTGTTTTCTGCTTTTTCTTTTCCTTTTCTTCTTTTTTCTTCTTTTGGATTAGAAGATTTTTCTTTGTTTCTTTCTTCAAAAGTTCTTCTCTCACTATGCAGAAAATTTTTGATTTCCTTATCCATATTTATAAGTTCAACTAGGATGCCCTCAGGAGTGGTTAGCCAGGCCTTCTTTTATACCTAGCTGAGTGTTCTTTAGTTGATTTAGTCTATACAGAATTTGATCTATGACTTCCTCCATCTGTCTTGTTTTCACATGTACTTGTGTGTTTAGTTTTTTTCTTTTCAACTAAGTTTTCATCATTTCTTTCTGCATTCATGTTTTTGACTCCTAACCATTCTTCTATATTCTATAACTGAGAATCACTTTTTATTTCAATATATCTTTTGTTAAAACTTGTTTCTTTTTGTTTTAGCTTTTCTTGTCAGTAATATTTTTGTCTTCTAATCATTTTTCTGCATCTTGTATTTAAGGACCACTTCTTGTTTCTGCATATCTTCTGTTTTGACTTTAGTTAGTTCTTTCTTAGCTTCTTTTTCTTCTTCTTCTAATACTTTCTTCTTTCTTTATTTCTTTTCTTTTTTTATTTAGCCAGAATACTTAAAAATTGTTATATTTGATTGGTTTTAACTGGGCTATCTTCATTTCTTTTTTTGATGCAAACATAATTATCACTGTTCTTTTTTGATTTCTGTTTCTATTTGGCAGGATGTATACTGATTTTGCATCTTTGCTTCTTAGGCAGTATAATAGTAATACTTCTAAAGCATTGCTTGGCAGCTCTGTTATTTTTGTAATATACTAACTTTACCTTTGTCTTGCTTCATAATTTTTTTCAACTTCTGATACTTTTACTAGTTTGTTACTATTAACTGGTATGAACTATGGTGTATCTTTTTCTTCTAATTCTTCTACTTGAACTATTGCAAGAGCCTTGTATTTGGAACTCTTGATTCTTGTTATATGTGCTTTTTTGAACCTTCTGCACATATATTCAATCTCTTTCTTATTTATATTTGCCAGCAGATCCAAATTGTTATATATTTGTGTTTCTGTATTTTCTCTTTCTTAGTATTTATTTGATCTTCTGTCAGTTCTTTTTTTTCTTCTTGCTACTTATATTCTTTTTTCTCAATTTTTGATGTATTGTTTTTTTTTTCTGATATTCTTTAACATATGTTTTCATCTTTCTCTTCTTGTCTATTCTTTCTTCTTCTGTGATCAATTTGTACTAATCACTTTCTTTTTTGTTAATTTTTTGTATTGCTTTGCTTCTGTTATATTCACAATTGAAGTCTACCTTTATTCATAGATTTTCTCTTTTAAAGACTTCTTCAATATTTTTGACATGCTCATTGTTTTTTAGTGACCATCTGATGAAGTTTGTACATTCTTCTTTAGTCCTTCCAGGTACATTATATGCTAGTATGTTTGCAAGTAGGCTGTTGTTTTGATTGCAGTCTCTTTTGCTTGGTGCCTATATACTTTCTTTAAGTAGTACTCCTACTATATCAATTTTTTTTTTGATTTCTTATTTTTTTTTTTTATTTTTTTTTTCTGTCATTAATCTCTGTCTTAATTCTTTTCCATTCATTTCTATGTCTTTCTGTTCTTGTTCTCTTTTCTGTTCTTCATCTTTTTCTCCATAGATGGATAATTCAGCTTCTACTTGGCTATCATTTATTTGTCTTACCTTTATACTTATTTTATTTTTTGCAATTTTAATGTTTGCTTGTAAACTTTTGTAAGCATCTTTGTTCTCTTTCTTTTTTCTTTTTGTCTCTATTTTTGGCTCTTCTTGCCTTTTCTTTATCTCAATTGTTTGTTGTTATTCTTTTTTTTTTCTATACCTCTTCTATCTTGGTATTGCTCTATAAAGTTTAGCTTCTTCTCAAGTTGCTCTCTTTCTGCTTTTTCTAGTATTTTTCTTGTTATTCGCAGAAGCACTACTTTATTTGGATTTTGTCTTGTGAGTACTACAACAATATTATCTTCTCTACTAGGTATTGCATATGCCTTGCTTGCTTCATTGAAAAAAAATTTATTTTGTATACTATTCATGACCTTATATGCTGTTTTTGTAAAGATTGCATTGAGGCTTTCTCTGTATTCTTCTGGCAGACTTTTGTTTATATTACACAATCATTTTCTATATGCTTCTATATTATGTGTTGTGTTTAGATTAAACTAGTTTAATGTACATGTTTGTTTACTTTGCTTGTTCTATTGTAACTTCTTATATAACCTAAGGAATCTATAATACAGAGTTCTGGCAATTCCCAAATTTTTCCAAACAATTTTCTATTTTTCATCAAAAAATTCTATATATGCTATTTTTTACTGTTTTTAAGATTTCTCTTCTATATTTCCTATTAAACTAAATGCAATTTTTACTGTTCTGTCTTTTTTGTTAATATCTCAAGTCTTGTTTCCTAGTTTAGTTGTTGTGTTTTCTTTAGTTTTGCTTTCTAAAATTTTGGTCAAAGAATTTACAAGGAAGAGTGTTTTTTTGATAAATATAGGTTTTATACTAGTTATTATACTTGCAATTTAACTATAAGTATTATTTATTTAAATTTTTTATATTGCAATTTTTACTGTATTATTAGAACATTTTCAATATATAAGTTAGCTAAGAAATTTTAGATGTTTATCTGTATTTTTAAGATGTTTATTTTATTTATTTTTAAAATATAGTTACTAGAACCTTTTATAATTTATTCTATAGCTAATCTAGTTTTTGACTTTTATAAAGTCTATATAATCTCAATATACTTTTTACAACTTTATTAGTATTTTAATTATTATTATAAGTTTTTTTATATTACTAATACAGTTAATTTTATATAATATAATTTTATATTTAAATTAAATAATAGTTAAGTTAGTAATATTTTCTATTAAAAAGTTTTTGTTTATACAAATTATATAGTTTAAATTTTTTTTTAGATTAAAACTTTTATAAATAAAGTCATACTATCTTTTTATTTGGAATTTAAATAGATTTTTTATTTAAATATATACTTTTTAGATTTTTTTTAATTATTCTTGATAGTAACATTGTAAAACACATATAGTACTTTTTTTTATTAATTATAATTACTAAATTATTATTTATATTTTAAAAGAATTTCTAAACTAATTATTTAATTTTTTTTATAAATAAGTTTAACAAAGTTTTTGTTATATAGCAAACTGATTTTTTTAAAGATTTTGTTTTTTGCTATAACTAATATTGTAAGTTATGAATTATGCATCTTTTTATTTAAAGTTATATAACAACATTAAATTTCATATATAATATATATATGTAGTTATAAAATAGATCTGTATATTTTTATTTTTTTTATAATATTTTTTAGTTTGGTCTGTTTTTAGAAATTTGTAAACTTCTGTTCAAAATATTTTGCTATTTTGTATTTTATAGCAAGATGTTTAATAGTTATATATTTTCTAAATGCCAAAGACATTTTTTTAAGTCTGTTATAATAAAATAATAAAATTTGTATTCTAGTAACAAAGCTTTGTAAAATAGTTATTAAAAAATATTTTTTTTTATATAATATTGCTTTTTAATGAACCTAATTATTATTTTAAATCTACATTATAAAGTTAGTTTGATTATTATTTTGAAGCTATATTTTCTTAAAAATTTTACTATAAATTTGACTATTATTTTTAATTTTTTTTCTTATTAATTTCTAGATTTATAAAATTTTAAAACTAGTTATATTATGTAAATATTTTTCTTTTAGCTTTTTTTATTTTATTTTGCAAATTATGTTTTAAATTTAACAAATTGTACAATAAATGTTTCTTTAGCTGAAATATTTTTTTTTGAATAAATATAAGCAAAATTATATATATATATTTAATATTAAAGTCTCTATTTTTAAAATGTATTATTTTTATTTAAGTATATAGAATATTAGTTGTTTCTAGGGATTTCTTTACATTAAAAATTATAACTAGCCATATGTGCACTTTTAATGCCTAATTTAAGTAGTCTGCTTATATATTGCTATATAAGTTTTATACTAGATACTATACCTGCAAACCAGCTAAAAGTCTTGTCTATTTAAACTTTCTGCATATGCAATCTATCATGTATCATAAAAACATTTTCAAGACTATATCCATTCAAGTTTCTAATACTAATTAGTATTCTTAAGACTACTTTATTCTCAACAAAAATCTTACTAAAGTCTTTATGTCCTATATATATATATATATATTTTTTTTTTTTTCCTTAAGCAGTCACGCTAGTACTTTATTAAGATTTTGAAATTACATTTGCAACTACATAAATATCCCTAATATCTAAGTC
>CAJVQA010001523.1:0-25238 GCA_910591915.1 Cetraspora pellucida | reverse complement strand
TTTATTTAATATTAAATGTTGAGTAAAGATCTTATTGAGTCAAAGAGTAATTATCTTGGTGAAGATTTTTCTGCTATGTTTGATTAATGTAATTGGGTAAGTATATGTAAGATCATTGTTGTAATGTTGTTTTTTTGAAATTGCCCATATGTTTGCATGCCCCCAAATGCTTGGTGTTTTTTCTAATTTAAGACATGCATTAAAGATGTCTAAAAATATTTGGTTTGCAACTTTGAGTAAATGTTGTAACATTTTATTCGAGATTCCAGAAGGTCTGATAGCTTTGTGAATTAGTGAGAAGGTTATAGTTGCCATTAGTTCTTGTAGATTTATTGGTTGTAACAAGCTATTGTATATGTTGGGGTTAATGTATAGCAAAGGTTGTAAGGCTAATACTCATCCTTGTTCAAATTGAATAATTGTTGGGTTGCATTTGGTCTAGTTGTTAAAGTGTTCTCTTGTTGCTTATTTTATTTCTTCTGGATTGTTGATTATTTTGTCTAATGTTATAATTTTATCAAACGAGACTTGATCTTGGATATACTGTTTATCATTCGAGATGTATTCGTCTCTATATCATTGTATCTTCTTTGAATATAAAAATTTATTTTTTCTTTTTGAGCATTTTGAATTTCAAAGCTTCATGCTTTCTATAAGGTCTTTTGAAGTTGTTTCAGGAATTGTATAAAGGACTGATAGTTGAATGTAATATCTTGATTTTGACAGAAATTAATTGTTAGGTCTGTGTAGAGAGATATTCACTGTAGTAACGTATTAGTATCTTGTATAACAGAATTTATCGAAGTTGGAGGTCTTAAGTGTCTGATATCTTTTAGACATTTGTTTGTAAGTTTGAGTGCCAAGTGTAGTTTGGTTGCTTTGAGAGAGTAAGCATAATGTGTTTTAGGAGCTGTATAAGTTTTTGGTATAATTTGGTTTGCAACTTTTTTGATTGAATTTGACCATTTGTTCCAAATTTTGTTTAGTTGTTGTATTGTTGAAATGTTTTGTGTTGAAGGTATTGGTTTGAATTCTAATTCAAGTGCATTAGTAAAATCTTTCTATTTGTCTGTTGACATTTGGTGATATAAGTATATTTTTCTTTTTTTCTTCTTTGATCTTGGTATTTTTAGTTAAAAGTTTGTTTTCCATGTAGTTACAATTATCTTATGGTCACTGTTTGTAATATCCACCAGATCAATAATTTTAGATAAACTGCAGTCTAGTAAAATTTCTGAGTTGACCCATATATCATCTATTTGGCTTTGGTTTAATCCTCTTTGCTATGTAGGTTCAGTTATTGCATAGAATTCTATTAGGCTAGTAGATGATAGTGATTGAAGTGTAGTAAAGAGATTTGATGTTTGTTTAAGACGATATGGTTATCGTTAAAGTCTCCCATTGTAATAATATGCCAATTATGGCTTCTTGCTTGAGATAACCAATTGTTAACTGTGTTTTGTATAGTTTTAAGTTGTTTCAGATGGTTTGATGAAAGGTATATTGAGATAAGACAGAGCTTATTGTTTGATGATAAATAAAAATCAATACTTATTGCTGTGCTTGCTACTGTTTGTATATTAAATATGTAAGGTTAAAGTTTATAATAAAGCATGTTTGCAGTTCCCATGCTAGCTTCACGTTGGGTATTATCTTTTGGTTCAAAGTTAGATGTATAGATTTTATATAGTGGATTAGAAAGTGTTGAGATCGAGGAGTTTTTAAATTTGGTTTCTGTAATTAAGATGATGTGATAGTTGTTTTTGGCACAATATTCTAACCAAATCTGTAGTTTTAGTGGTTCATTAAGTCCTTGTACATTGTGAGTTACAATATTGAGGTGATCCTTGATATCTATTAGGCTTTTGTTAGAAGAAGTTTGTAGTGTATAAATAAAGTTATTATTGTTTGTTTGAAAAAATGATGTGTTTTGTTTTTGGGTTATTGAGATTGAGTTATTATCTTCTTTGGTTGTTGTTATTTATTTTGCATATGGGCAAAATATTCCCCAGTTAGGTTCTGGGAGAGGTGAAAGTGCAAGAAGGAATTCAGAAATTTCTTTTATTGTATAGTGTTCTCTTAATGTTTTTAAAGTTTCAGTTGCTTTGTTTTGTTGAGTAATAAGTAATTCTATATTTGACATTTCTGTATCTTTTGTATTTAGTTCTTCTTGTATTTTTTCGATTAAGTTTGGAATTTCAGGTTTTTGGTCCAATAATATATCTGATCTACTGTCTCATAATTGTGCACTATTAGTTATTTGGATCCAGCTGTCTGGTATTTTTTGAAAGTAATATGTTTGTCTTAACATTCTTACTGTTTCTGTAAGTCTTTTAGGTATATCGATTGGTAGAGTTAGATTGTAGTCTGTAATTTCAGAGGGGTTTGCAGATAGTCTGGATTTATCAGTTGGATTTGCTGTCATAATTGTTTCTGGAAAGGTATAGTAAGCTTATATATACTTTTAATTTTATTTATGAAGTTTTTTGCTATTGTGTCGTCAGTGATCAAAAAGGAGTAAGTATTTGTAGTTTTGATTTTAGAGGGGTCTTTTGGAAGGTTTGGTTTTGCTTTAAAGTAATCATTTGGTATGACTTGAAAGGTGTAATGCTCTCTTAGTTATACTGTTATATCTTCTATATCTACTAAGGGGTTTGCTTTATCAATTGGAAAGTGTTGTCTAAGTTGTGGGTCTTTTATATCTTGATATGCCTATAGTAACAAGGGTTTCATAGGGATGGGTAGTGGTAATCTAAAGTAGTGACTAGGTATTTCTTTACAATTGTAGTGGTCTTGAAGTCATTTCTTATAGTATGCTAGTCTTGTAAGTTCTCTTCTTTGTGTAATTGGAAATAGATTTTTTATTGCTTCATCTAAGTCTTCTGGATTTGTTGGTAAGAGTGGAAGTTTGGCAAAGTAGATTTCTGGAAGTTGTTCAAAGAAATATATTTTATGTAAAGCTGTGACAATTGCTCTTGTCTGGGATCTATGTTTAATTAGTAGAGTAAAAGGAAGAATATTTCATATTTCTTTTGAAATAAGTTCTGGTAATTCAGGTAGTTTTGCTAAATATGATGTTAGGGCATTATTTAATGCTTCTTGAATTGCTTCTGTATCTATTGCATTTTCATCTTTTGTAAAACCTTTATAGTATTTTAGAACCTTTGCTATATGTTTGAGAGGTTGGGTCTTGAAGTTGAGATTTGTTATATAGTCTATAATTAACTTCTGTCTTAGTTTTATATGAATTAGATTTTGGGTATCTCTGTTGGTAATAGTAATTGTGTTAGTGGTTTTGTAATTTTTTAGTGCCTCTATAAGTATTTAGTTGTATTCTGTTTGGTGTGGTAACATGAATTTTTTGGCATAGATAAAGGTTGTAAAGAAGGTTGGATCTGTATGTCTAAATTTTGCTTCAGATGCAGGAGGGATTGGTCTTTCAGTTGACTTTGTTTGTAGTTTGTGTTTAATAAATGCTTGCAACTTTTTTTGGATTTATATGCTTTGATTATACTATCATATGACTATTTTTTGCCATTAAAAGGTGTATTAATTTTGGCCTCCAGATTGTTGTTTACTTGTTGAGTCTATGTTTCTGTATAGTCAGTTTCCATTTTTGTCATATCACTTACACTTGCATCTTTTTGGACAATTTGACTATATGTAAGTTTGTTGTTTGTGTTTAGCATCTTGAAGTTGTTTGTTTGTTCTATTTTTGTATCCATTTGGTTGCTTTGTTCTAATTCTGTAGCTTGGTTGCTATTTGCTATTGCTTTATAAGGATTTTGCATTTCTATTGGTGTAGGTTCTATATTGTATTGGTTGCTTATTTCTATATCTGGAGTTTGATTCTGTAGCATTGTTGTTTGATTTCCTTTTATGGCTACATGGGCTTGTATGTTATGCGTAATGATTACTGTGTTGTTTTTTTTTCTTATGATATTTGTTGAGATGTTGCTGCTGCCAGTTTGGGTTGTATTGTTGTTGTGCTGGTTTGCTTGAGATGATGTCATTGCTTGTTTTGTAGGGAGTATGCCATATCATCTACTTTTGTTGCTAGCTGGAATTTGAGAAGGAACAGTATGTTTTTTTTTATTATATGCATCTTTGTACGTAGCATCTAAGTTGGTACGATGTTGCTGTCTAGTAGGATATTTGTAGTTGCTACTCATCATGCCTGGAGTTTTTGTTTTGTAACTTTGCAGTACCACTGGCCTTGATGGCCTTAGTTTGCTTTTGCAGTTAAATATATTGAATTTTCTTTTTTTACTTTTGTCTCATATAGTTAAAGTGGTTGTATCTTTGCTTTGTATCTTGTATGAGTAGTTTTTCTGCCTGAAGTAGGCTTTTTTATTTAGGTTTTTTTTTATTGTATTCACTATTTTTCTATTTTTTGTTTTTTGCCTCTGCTGATTTTTATGTTTTGAGATTTGCAAGAGAGAGTTTTTTTTCTAATTTTTTATTGCTTAATATTCATATATGATCTATAAATTAACTTTAAAAACTAGCTAATAAGACAAATTTCTGTTTATAAATAGTACTTATCTATATTTAATATATTTATATGATATATTAAATGTATATTATAATTATTAAATGAAAAATTTTTATTGATTATCTATATTAAAAAAAAATTTAAATCTTACTTTACTGATCTAGTCAGAATATGAAAACTAATTATATAAATTTGTATGACCTTATTTAATTATTCTTAAATAAAAGAATTAAATAATATAAAAATTATTAATTTTAGTTTTTTAAAATTAATTATTAAAGGTTTTCTCTAATTTATTCTAGCTAGAAAATAATTTAAAACAATTATTTATAGCACTTATTAGAAAATAAAAAGTATAATATTATATTAAATATCTATTTTTAGCAATACAAATGTAATTTAGAAATCTTTATTTTAGAAATTTTTTTTTATAATTAAATTTCTTATTTATTTTAAAATTTTTATTATAATTATTATCATCACATTAAACTCTTTTCACTGATCTTTTATTCCAAAAATGGACAAGACAAAAATAGTAGTAGTGAGCAAAAACTAACTTAGAAAATCTGTCCTGATGATTTAAAGAAAAAGAAAGTAGACTAAGACAACATTAAGTTTGATAGAAGCTCTTTTTTCTTTAAGTTAAGTATAAAATACAAAAGAACAATTTAGTTTTTTTCTTAAAATTTGTTTTAAAAATTTGGAGAATTGGCAATGTCCCAGATGGCAGATCAAATTAGGTAGCACAAAACATATAACAACAAAGTAAACAAACAATAGATCATATTTCCTTTTTGGTTAGATAAATAGATTACAAGAAAACAACAATTACACAATTAAACAACAACAGAAAAGCATATAGCCCTTTTTAGAAAAATCTAGAAAAATATTACTAATAGATATTAGTTAATTATCATTTAAGTGCAGATTAGAAGATAAGTGAGTTAAACAAACAAAGGCTATTTAAGTTTATTTGGGAAGCAGATGAAAAAAATCTTAGCTACTTAGATAGCAATACATTAACTAAAGTACTGAAAGATACAACACCATATAGTTCAAACAATATAAAACAAATAGTATACAGTATAGCAATTAGTAATCCAAACGAAATTACAAAACAGAATCTGTTAATTTATGATCAAGTTCTTGAAGTGTTAAGGCAAATCGAAACTAGAAGCCTTGAAAAAACATTAATTAAAAAATAAATAATAAAAGCAAGAATAACACAACACAATCCAGAAGCAATTAACTATATAGCTAATATAACTAGTTCAACAATATTAAAGAAAACAAACAAAATAAAAGTAGAAAAAGAAGATATAATTATTGACATCCAACCAATTGGTTCAAAAAAGCAAAAACAAGAAGAACTAACAGTTGAAACAACAGAAGAAAACAGTCAAAATATTATTAACAACATAAAAGATCTTACTATTGCGATAGAAACTAGCATATTAAACCAAAACCACCAATCAACAAACCTAGAAAAGTCAGCTATTAAAATTAGTAAAAATAAAAACAAAGATAAAAATAGTAAAATGGTTTCAAAGGCAGAATGCATAGAGCCAAATTAAGATAATTCTGACCTTACTAATAAAAAAAAAAAATACTAAAGACTAAAAAACAAATTTAAAAGAACTAATTAACTCAGCACTGTTAGAAGATAGTCTTTGGTTATTACAAAATAGATTATATAACAAAAAAAACTCATTTAAAGCAAAAATTCCAACATACAAGATTCTATGTGAAACAAAAAAGTACAGAATTAATTTTATGAAATGAAATAACAAACATATTAAAGAGATAGAAGAAAGTTTTCAGAATAGAAATAATTAGATTATAGTAAACTTTAATTGCGAATATAGCAAAAGAACAACAAGTAAGAAAGTGTTAAAAAAAGATGATGATTGGTGTAAACTCATCTCTATAAAGGCAGAAAAACAAAGGAGTAGTCTTAGATATAATACAAATAGAGAAAGGCAAACACAAAATTTTAAAAACAGCACTAAATTCACAGCCAAATAAACAGCACTAAATTCACAAAAAACTGAATTTAGACAGCACCTTACAAAGCAAACAAACTATACCAATTTATACTAAAAGAGATAAGAGAAGATAGAGAACTTAAATTATTTGACTATATGGAATTTACTAGCAAATATTAATTATGAAGAAATTGAATTTATGTATAGAAGTATTAGAAATGCAAAAGTTGTAAGAATTAAAAAATATTAGTTTAAAGCACTAGCAATAATTGAAACAACAATTAGAAACTATACAGAAATGCCTTGGTCACTTCCATTAAACAACAACAAATTGGTATAAGTAATACAAAGTAAAGAAGATTATAAGCAAAGGAATAAACATAGTTGCTTTATATCAAAACTATTAGAAGTACCCAAAGGAGCTTCTGAAGTTCTCTTGATAAGAAGTTTTAAAAATAAAAACACAAAATCAGTGTTTATGCCAATTAATAGCAATGGTAACCCCAAAGGGTTTGCAATTATTACTTTTGCAAATCAAGAAGATTTAGAATCAGCACAATTAAAACCATTCTGATACTACAATTACTTAATCTTTTGAAAAAATTACAAAACAAAAAAAGCAACAAGAAGAAAAAGTAAACTATTAAGAAAGAAAAATTAGATCACAAAGAAAAAGATAGTCAAGAAATAGAATATAAATATAGCACAAAGGATTTGAACAAGAATTCTAGAACTAATCAAAAAAAAAGAAAACAAAGAATTACTAAGAAAAGAAAAAAAAACTATTAACTGAAGACTTACTATTAGGAATTATTAGCAGATTAGACAAACTCAAAGTATAGCATAAAGCAAAACTTAAGTTAGCAAGCTTTAGTTTTGCAAATCATTCCTAGAAATTACCAAGGTTAAACTGACAACCTCAAATATAGAACCAAGCTTCTTATCGCAAAATAGAAGAAAAAGAACTAACTTAACACAAAAAAATGCTTTATATTTAGACAAAAAAACAAAAGATGATGAAAAGGAGTCACTAGAGATAAGAAATATATATACAAATGAAAGAATTGAATTAAATTTGATAACACACAACATTAATAGGCTTAAATCAAATAGCCAAAAGTTAGAATCACTGTATAATTGGTTAACTGACAATAAACTAGGCATAGTAGGTCTAGCAGAAACAAACATTTCAGTTAAAAAAGATTTTTTTTTTAGAAAAGAATTTAGAAAAATACAAAAGCATCTAGTCAAGTGCAAATTCTAATAAGAAAAAAGGTTTAGGAATAGAATTATTAATTAACCAAAAATAAGAAAAACACTTAGGCTATATAAAAAGAACAAATAAATATATAATTTCTGCTAGCTTCTTTTTTAAACAGATGGAAATTATAATTATAATGGCCTATCTATCTTTAAACAATAAAGAAAAAATAAAAATAATTCAAAAGTTGATAATTAATAAATATATTAAAAGACTACCAAAAACACAAATAGTAGTTATAGGTAACTTTAATGCAACAGTAAATTTGAACTTAGACAGACTGATAAATTTAAAGAAAAAACAAATAAAGCCAGATCCATTACTCAGCTAGCTAGAAAGACAAGAGTTTAGTAATATATTTAGAGTAATTAATCCAAATATAAGAGAGTTCTTATGGTTTGAACATAGATCAGAATCAAGAATTAATTACATTTGGGTTACAGAAGAGTTAGCAAATAGTCTTTACAAAGCAGAATTCAAGAAATAGACACTTGTACAAATAGTGACCACAAGACAGTTATAGCAAAAATGGAATTAAGCCACTTAATTATACTATATAGTGCAGCAAAAATAAGAAAAGAAAATCATAAAAGAAAAGTCTTTCTTTATAATAAAGCAATTAAAGAAGACTGAAAGAAGTATAGACAGGAGCTTGATTTAGTATTAGAAAAGAAAATTAGCATTCAAAATTTGCAACAGTTTTCACAGACAAATGAAGGTATTAAAAAACATAATTAATTAAATAACTGGTGGAATATAATTAGCAATAGCATTATTGCAACAGTAAGAAAATATATTCCAAAAAGGAAAATTTCTAATACTTTAAGTAAAAAAGAAAGAAAACAAAAGAATTTCAATTAGGCAAAATGCTTACACAATTGGAAAGATGAATTAGTATAGAAAAAATAAACATCAAACTAGGGTTTTTAGAAGATAACATAGATAAGCTAAATAAAGAAATCAGATTTATCAACAAGTATCATAAAACTTATATAGACTTAGCACAATTATGGACACATGAGCTTATTAAAGATCTAAAAGGTTGGTAGAGAATACTTTGAGCAAAAATAATCAGTGAACTAGAAGAACAAAAAAGAAAAGAAATAAAAGACAATATAAAAAAAGATGCAAAATGATCAATGAAAAACAAGAAGAAGAAGAACAAAGAAGCCTAATTATTAAACTAACAGAAGTGCTTATAAAAATAAAAGAACATTATTAAAATCAGTTTAGACTACATTATTTTAATCAAAATATATATAAAAAAAAATAAGAAGAAATATATAAGCTGAAAGAGTTCATCAAAAAAGAATGATACAAAGATTTTAATCAAAATATTTCTGAAGAAAAATAGAATAAAATGATTCAAGAACTTAAAAAGAAAACAGCATCAGGAATCTCAGACATCACATATATGCTAATTCAAGCAGCTAAAGTTAAAGCACATAAAATTTTTAGAATATTTGCTGAAATTTGTATTAAATCAGGATCAATTACAAAGAAGTGAAAAATATAACAAATTTACCCAATTCTAAAAGAAGATGAATAGTACTACAATCTTAGTAATGTCAGACCAATAGCTCTATTAGAAATATTTCAAAAATGTACAACAAAGATTCTAACCAGAAGATTAGCCAGAATATTTTGTCAAAAAAATATTCTTAGAGGTCCAAACTTTGCAAGACTGCTAGAAAATTCAACAGAAGAGCCAGTGCATATTATAAATATATTAATAGAAGATGCAAAAGAAAACAATAAAGAGCTTTGGTTAGTCTTACAAGACATAAAAAAGGCCTTCGATTCAGTATTATTAACAGTCTTAAAGACAGTCATGAAAAAAATTAAATTTTCAGAAATAACAATCAAAATAATCTTAAATCTTTTTTAAGACAGACAATTCAGAATAATCATACACTAGAGTTATACAGAAGCATTTGTAATAAATAATGAAATAGAACAGGATGAGGTGCTTTTACCTTTAGTATAGAGAATTTTTTACGATCCTTTGCTTGAGAGAATCCAAAAAGACCCAAATCTAGACTATATGATAGAGGTCTCAAACTCATACAACAATAGCTTAAACTATTCAACAAAGACAAGCTAGAAACAAGCAGTAGTAGCTTTTGCAAATGATACAATATAGATAGTAAGTAGTCGAGAGCAAATAAAGCAGACAATACAAATTGCAGAAGACTTCTTTGAACTAAATAACATCCAAATAAATAGAAAAAAATCAAAACTAATAATCACAAATCCAAGTGAATCTAAAGAAAATAGAAAGATCAAACTTAGTAATGAATAAATACATAAAAAAGAAAAGACCAAAATCACAAGATTTTTAGAAATTTGGCTTAACAGCAAACTTAATGAAAACCAAATCAAGTCAAGAGCAAAAGAATTAGTATGTTTAACAACAAGGCTTTTAAATACTAAAAAAATAACAGACATACAAGTATCATATATAAACAACATATGTATAGTATCAAAGTTAACTTATATACTCCAAACAACAAAATTGTCTAAAAGAATAATAAAAACTATTCAAAGTCTAATAATAGGTTTAGCCAAACACAAACTAGAAATCACAAGAACAGTAAGCAATAACATAATTATATATAGAAATATGGGCAACTGCAAGACATTATGGAATCAACTGATAACAAAACAAATTACAGGTTTATATATAAGACTTAATTCAATTGGACTAGAAGAGATACTTACAAAAATCAAAGTAAACCAAGGCCTTCTGCTCATAAGCACAACAGAGAAGAATTAGCATAAAATTATACCAAAAGTATATAGCAATTTATAGAAAAATAATCTAGTATGTCAAACAATGTTAAAAGCAAAGAACTTGTAAATGTCATTTCAATTTAACAATATAAACATTAAGAAGGAAAATGAAGAATTAAGAATTGCAGAAGTACTAGAAAACAAACTTACTTTTCAGACAGTTTTAGCACTAAAAAGACTTAAAATAACTTCAATAAATCAGCTTATTAACAAATCAAAAGACAAAATGATCTCTTGACATCAACTTAAATTATTAAGAAAAGAATTAAGCAAAGGTAGAACAGCCAGCTGGTTTAAAAAAATTGAAGAAATGATATTAGAAAACAAAAATAATAGACAATTAAAACCTAAATATGAATTACCAAATGAAAACAGAAAAGCACTCCAAACACCACTTAATAGTTGCTCAAAAAATAACAAAAAAAGAAAATGAATAGTACTAAAATCATTAAAAGGAAAAGAAGCCAATAACTTGTTAATAAGAAAAGTAGTTACAAACACATCACAAAAAGTACTTACAGAACACTAAGAAATCAAATTGGTTGAAAGCAAAACAAACCAAGTTCTTAAAAAATGTGAAAGAAGTAGTTTTGATCATATAGAAGAACTAAAAAGTTGTAAAAAATGAAGTTACAGAGAAGAAATTCAAGATTTATTATCAAGATTTATCAGAAAAGATAAAGACCCACTACTTATAATAAACAAAGAAATAATACATAGTCAGCAACAAGAAAGCAGAACTAAAATAAATAAGTCAGAAGCACAGCTCAAAGATATAATTTGTCATGATTTGGATACAGAATTGATCAAAAAACAGCAGTTAAGCAAAGAGATAAAAAAACTTCTTATTTCTAAAAACCAAAAAAATCAATTAAATCCAGATAAAGAACTTATCATCTATACAGACAATTCATTCAAGAAAGCAGTAACAAACTATGCTTCAGATATTGACCACATAGAAGCAGACTGGATACAAGTTAACACAGAAGAAGGAAAAGTAATTGATGAAGGTGCTATAGATGCTCAAAATTAGCTCTCATCAACAAAATCAAAACTGCTAACGATTTAGTTAGTAATCTTAATAGTACCAAAAAAAAGAAGAATTAAAATTTATACAAATAGTGTAGCAGCAATATCAGGTCTTAAAAGAGAAAAAAAACTAAAAAGAAACAGATAATAGATCAAAAAAAAGAACTATGATTTAAAAAAAAGTATAATAAAGTTACTCAAATTAAAAAAATAGAGTTAGAATTAGTTAAAGTTAGAGTTCTAATTCATTATCCGTTTATCTATTTATTCATCAAATATCAAAATCCAAATATATTTGGATATCTGATTACTATTGATATCTGAATAATTATCTGGATATCTGTTAGATTATCTAGATATTAATAGTAAATGAATATCCAGATAAATTTAGATATAAATAAATGGATGACAGATTTATCTAGATTGGAACTTTAGTTAAAGTTAAGGGACACAGTAATAACAAATGGAATACTAAAGTAGATAAAATAGCAACAAAAGAAAGTAGTATAGGAAATAGAGATATGATTATAGTAATGCCTCCAACCAGTTCAAATGTATTATTCTGTTAAAAAGAAACATTTGTAGAAGGACCAACAAGACAATTTGTCAAAAACATCTTAGATTTTAAGATTAACTCAATATGGTAATTTATATTAACTATTCAAAATTAGAACCAAATGAAGAAAAAAAAGAGCATGACTGGTTACTACTATAAAAAAAAGTTAGAATTCAAAGTGAAGTCAAATGTATAAATATGAAGAAGAATAAAAAAATCACAACTCTAATCAAATGTATTAATGAAAAACTACTAGTACTAAAAACTCTAGCAAAAAGATGTCCAAATATATGCAAAAGGCCATACTGTATTCTATGTAATGAAGACTAAGAAGAAGACTAAAAACACTTAGCTATTTGTAAAGATTATAAAAAAGGTTAGACTATTACAGAAAACTTAGCTATTAATTTAGTCTAGTCAGTACTCTCAGAAGAAACTTAGAAGAAAACA
Organism: Cetraspora pellucida; assembly: GCA_910591915.1. Classification (NCBI taxonomy): domain Eukaryota; kingdom Fungi; phylum Glomeromycota; class Glomeromycetes; order Diversisporales; family Gigasporaceae; genus Cetraspora; species Cetraspora pellucida. The sequence continues at coordinate 12,669 of CAJVQA010001523.1, read as the reverse complement.
AGCAAATTGGAACTAATAAAAATCTTATAAGGAAACTTATCAGAAGAGAAAAAAGAATGTAGATCCAAAAGCATAAAAAGGCTAATCCAAGAAAAATGCCAAAATAACAATACAAAGCCTTACCCAAATCTTCAAAGAAGCTAAAGAGTTTATAACAATATGGATAAATACAGCATGAAATAGTTTCTTTAAAAATATATAGAAAAAATACCATAAAGCAGTTACTGACTGAGAAAAGACAAACAGAATTAGCTTTGCAGACAAAAAAAAAAGAAAGAAGGCATTTCAAGAAGTAATATAGTAAGAAATCTGACAAAAAGAGTAGATGAAAAAGTTTTAAAAAAGGATCAAGGCCAAACTGTAAAAGAAAAGAAAAAAAAGAAAAGATACAAAGTTCTTGGTTAGATTCGATCAGAGATTATATAGAAAGAAAGATAAGACTATTTTTTTATAATTTTAATGGCTAGCTTGGTATAGCCTTTTGGTCAGATTAACATTTGGCCAGTGCAGCAGACCACTTCTGAGCATTTATAGAAGTAGCCAGAGAATGTCAAGTTAGAATTTAAGCCAACTTTGTATAAAATTATGTATATAAGACTCTTAATAAAAGTAATTAGCAAGGCTGCTAAAAATTAAAAAAAATTTTTATTATGATATTATATAAATAAATAAAAGTATAACAATCTAGTAAAATAGTCAAATTGTTAACCTTTAAGTGGCAGATCTAGAGTTCAAATTCTAGTAATAATAAAAAATTTATAATTTTTTTTATATTATAGTTAATTGTTTTCTGTAATTAGTTGAGATTAGATACCTGTAATCTGTATTATATTAGTATAATTGAAAGGTCTAGCATTTATACAATATTGTATAAAAGAATACAAACTAGTATTAGGTAATGTAAACTTATAATAAGTTCTTAGACCAGATAAATTACAAAAACTAAATAAGAAGATGAAAGTTTATTTGAAAGAACTAAATAAAGAAATAATCTAAACTTTTAACAATACTATTATAAAGACTAAATCTATAAAATAAAACTAAAACTTATAAAGCTAAGCAAATATACTAATTTTTAGAAAAAGACCAGATAAACCAACCAGGTCATCAGAATTTCTGAATTTCTGAGATAAAAAATACATGTTAAAGAATATGTAAACCAAAGATATATGATTATAATTTATCTTTTCAGACTATCTGAGTTGACAGCTTGATAAAACTTGAATTAAATACTAAAATAGTAGAGATATATTATAAAGTTAGTGTTAGAATAAAATAAACTTTACAAAAGCATATTGATTTAATAGTATGTTCTGACTATAAATATTGAATTGATCATAGCAATATCAGATCAGTTATAAGAATAAGATATAGAAGATTCTGAAAGGTTTAGTACAAAGTCAATATAAATGAACTGCTTTAAAGACTTAATAATTATAATATATTTTTATTAGCATTAGTTAAGATTATTGATAAATAAAAGTAGATGAATAGATATGAGAACTAGAGTATTTAAATAGAAAATCTACAAGCAGATTCCAGATATAACAACTAGTATAAAACCTTTGAACAGACTACTTAAATTAGACAATGACTAAAATTATATAAGTAATTAATTATATACTTTTTTTATAATTATCTTCTGTGATTGTAATACAACTATTAGCCAAATATACTATCAATAAAATCCTAGGCCACAAGTACTCATCTTAATTTTTTTTAAAAAAAAATTATATAAATAAATAAATAAATAAAAAAATTTAATTATTAGAAGCAAAACTAGTATTTTAATAATAATATATAAAAAATAAATTTACTAGAATGATTCTTATTTTTTCAGGTTATGTAATGATTGACAACAAATTAGCAAATGTTCACTTTGTTAAAAATCTTCATTTCAAAATTTTGTATAAAAAACCAGTCTTTATATTTTAACAAAAAAAAATTCTTAAATAATTTTATTATAAAAAGGATGTAGTAATCTAGTGAAATAGATAGATTGTCAACTTCTAGTGACAGGTCTAAAGTTCAAATTCTAGTAATAGTGAAAATTTGCAAGTCTTTCTGTGTTATGGCTAACTGTCTTTCATGATTAGTTGAAATAAAATACCTGTAACCTGTATCATACCAGTATGACTGAAAAGTCTAGATACTTATACAACATTGTATAAGAAAATACAAACTGGTACTAGGTAGTATAATTCCAAAATAAGTCCTTAGACCATATAAATCACAGAAATCAGGTAGGAAGATGGAAGTTCACTTGAAAAATCTGAGTAAAAAGATAATCTGAACCTTCAATGAAACTACTATAAAGACTAGACTTATGAAACAGAGTTAAAACTTGTAAAATCAGGCAAATGTGCTAATCTTTAAGGAGGAACTGGATGAACCAACTAGACTACCAAAATTTTCAGGTTTCAGAAAAAAAATATATATGTGAGCAAACATATAAATCAGAGATATGATCTTATTTTACCTTTTCAGGCTATCTGGAATGACAGCTTGATAGAACTTGAATTAAATACCAAAATAGTAAAAATATATTATAAAATCAATACTAGGATTGGAATAAACTCTACAAAAACATAATGATTTAATAATATGTCCTAACTACCAGTATTGGTTTTGATCATAATAATATCAGATCAGCTATAAAAATAAAATACAAAAGATTTTAAAAAATTTAGTACAAGGTTAAAAATTCTTTATATGAATGAACTGTTTTAAAGACTTAATGACCATGACATATTTTCATTGATATCAGCTAGGATCATTAATAAGCAGAGGCAGATGGATGAATATGAAAACAGAATAATTAAATAGAGAACCTACAAATGGGCTTCAGATATGACAGTTAGTGTAAAACCTTTAGGCAGACTACTTAAATTAAACAATGACTAAAGTTATACAAATGGCTAGTTATATACTCTCTTCATGGTTGCCTTCTGTGATTGTAATGCAACCATTAACCAAATATTATTAATAAAATCCTGGATCGCAAGTACTCACCTTAATATTTAAAAAAAAAAACAATTTTATTGTAAACACCTTTTTTTAATTCTAATTCTAAAACTAACTTGACACTAATTCTAATTTTAACGAATATTAAGTCATTTTGTCAATCATCACATGACCTGAAAAAACAGAAGGTTTTCCTGATGAATTCATAAAAAATAATGTAATTAACCAATAAAATTGCACAGATTTATACATAATAAAAACGCATCAAAAACGTAACCCAAATTTAGAGATCTATCAAAATTGTAACCGCAGATCTATCAAAATTGATACAGTAATGTTTTAAAACAAAAGTCACATGATCTCAACGGTTGGACAAAAGATGTGCAGAATTGATAATCATTAGTTGTAGTTATAAGTGAATTGTATTACCGTTACTAATGTTATAAGGATCAATCATCTATTACGTATAAGCGATCAATTCTACACCAATTTATCCGTCTGGCTATCAGACACACTAAAAAATTGGTCAGGTAAACGGCACACTTGCATTTCATGTTTATTGATATAAAACATCGCTATTTCATCTGTATTTAAATATTTATTTTTTATAAAAAATGATTCAGCTTTCTAAAAAAAAAAAAAAATATCATTTATATACAATAAAATCTAGATTAAATCTAATAATAAATATACTGTAAAAAATAAAAGTTTGAGTCAAATAATTAAAATACAAGTACACTATATTCGTTAAAATTTTAATGTTGCACATTTTAATGAAAAACGACAATAAAGTGATAAAATAATGAAAATGTAAAAATTGATCATAAATCATATGACTTAGCTGAGCATAACGAAATGTGCGATTTGTGCAGAGAAGCTCAATTACTCGAAATCGAACAAACCATTTAAGACTTCACTGGACGAGGCAACATTAAGCATTTTCAGCTACTGTAAATTTTTCTGATAACATACCTCCCAATAACATTCCAGAAAAGACTATTATTCATAACATTCATCATCTTATGGTATAAATATTACAACGATTAACAGAAATTCGCAATGCTACATTTTTTGAAATCTCTGATATTACACTGGAGTTGAGATATTATTGAAATATATATGTATATATACGTACATTGTTGTGTAATTACAGTGTATTTCTCAAAGATAAAATAAGGAGAGGATGCTGTTCGTAATGATGGCATGACAGAGACGCAAAAATAAAAACGATGGAAAATAGAAGAATATATGTAATCGATTGTTTATAATATTTTAACGGCCACCAAATCCTTGTCTCTCGATTTCTTCCAAAGTCATCATTCCACGTTGTTGTATATTGGTACTATTTGGAATGCCTATTACAAAAAAAGATTAATATAAAAGGTAAAATTATTATTAACTTTGAGTAAAATTTATACCTGGTATGTTATTCGGAGCCATTGCATTGTTCACAATGTTTGGAATAAACTGTGCATATCCGTGCATGTTTGCAAAAAGAGCCTCGGTACCGGGTGGCAACATTCCTGGATGATGATGGACAGGATGATGTGGTATCGAAGGACCATTAAACTGGATTTGTTGAGGATAGCGTTCAGTTTGATGTTGGTAACCAAATGGTATTTGAGGTGGAATTGGAGGTTGTTGAAATTGTGGAGGAACTTGTTGTGGAACGTTGCGTGGCGGAATCATGTTAAACAACTGTTCTACTGGTATGTTGCGGCCGATAGGTGGAGGGTACTCAGGTCGATTATGCGAATGCTGAGAGATATTTGGTCCGTTAGAGTAACTAGGTACATTGTTATGATACTGTGAATGGTTATGACTTTGTTGATGAGGATGATTAGGAGAGTGAGGTGATTTAAACATCGGCGCGTGGATATCATGAATATGTGCCGATGATTGCGGCGAGTGTGGAAAGTTGGAAATAATAGGTTTGGTATTGAATTTTAATGCCGGTGAAGATGCGGCTGACGACTCTCTGGAACCATTATCTGACCTTGAACTCAACTGACGATATACTGAAGTTGGTACATTGCCTCCAAAGAGCATATTAATTTTTTTTGCTGAGTCCGTAGAAGATAATTCAGAAAGACCTAAATGCCTGTTCGGAATATCAAGTTTTGATTGATGTTGGCTAGTTTTTACCCCAGGAGTTGACTTCTGCGCACTGATAATAGAAGGGTCGTTAAAAGGCAATCCCGTATGCGATATTGCAGATTGGTGCGCTGGGGACTGATTGGATAGAGATATTGGCATATTAGATTGCGATGGCCTTGGCAGCTCTGCAGACTAAATTAAAAATTTAGAAGCAATTAAGATCAATTAAATCAAAAATTTATTGATTAAACGGAATCTATAAATAAGACTCACTGGGCCTTTTTTCAAAGCTGCATATATTTTGTACATAGCAGCTTCATCTTCGTAATTACGCTCTTTAGGTTCCGGTTTAATAGATGGTTTTGCTCCAATTGTCTGCAAAACTTCATCTTCAGTGAGCATTCTTGAAAGCATTCGCTTTCCGTCAGTCATGCGAGGAGAAGTAACTGCAACCGTAGAAGACGTTGCTGCTTGACTTTGAAACAATGTATCAAGGCTAATTGGTCCCGGTTTTAATTCATTTGGAGCCGGATGACCTTGTGTTGATGTAGGAAACACTGGGTGTCTCTCATTGTTGTGTTCCACTTCTTGTGAGCTTTCATCTACATTATGAGAAAAAAACCTGGCAAAGCGAGATGTGCCTTGCTCGCGGGGAATTATCTCAGCATTCTTTGCGACACCAGTTTTAGGAATATTATCTTCGGCCATAGCAAGTTTATTATGTTTTGACAGAAACTTATCAAAAGCTGACGAGCCAGAATCCAGATGTGCATTGAGATCGACTCCAGGGCCAAAAAGTTGGTCCACATTGGCCAAGTACAATGTTGACTCTATGTAACAAACGACATTTCCATTTAGATTTTTTTGTTTTAATTCCATTGCACACGTTAAAAACTTAACATAAAGTTAATAAATATATCTATATTGCATAGATTGTAAACTAATAATTTTTGAAAAATAATAAAAGTACAGTTAATTTACCATTGAAATCGGAAGTTTCCTTCTCTTTTGAACCATTTTGTGACACTTCAGGTATAGTGTTTCCAACAAATGTACTAGGTTCTTCTGACGTCCCAATCTTATTATCAGGTCTCCAAGACGTACTGCTATCAGCACGTGATATACTCCGTGCTCTGCCTTTCTCGGCAGTTTCTTTGCGTTCCTTGTCCTTTTCTGATCTTGACCTTTCTTTATCTTTACGTTCTCGGTCTTGTTCCTTCATCTGAGACTTCCAAGCTTGAAAATCAAAATGTTTTTTATCTTCATACCCGCCATTCTCACCATTTTTTGTATCTTCATCAGTTTGTGGATTGTAATTCATCCATTTAGGCGTCTCGGATCTGTCTTCGGAATGGTGATGTCTAATAAAATTGGTTTTGCCCAAATATTCCCTCCCGTATACGCCACCACCTGCAGAAATGAAATAGATATTAAAATCCGATAATATATGAATACAAAAAGAACTGGTTAAACTTTCATCACCATCTCTACGACTGTTCTTATTTGTATCTTGAGATCTTGTATGGCCTAAACCACGACTATGAGAATTATGCGATGATCCCATTGATTCCTTGAGTGCTTTATCCACCAGAGCTCGTTCCCTCAAAGCTTCCCTACCAATGAAACCTCGTTCACCAGTAGGACCGCGAGGAGCCCGGGGTTCAAAGTCTTTAATTCCAGCTCTCGAATATTCATCCTAACATTTGATATCGACACATTATTAATTGACTTTGAAAGGACGCACTTGAAACCAAAAGGACACTCACTTGACGTTGTCGCATTCCATCAGACCTGCCAGTTCTAGCCTGATTTGGTTTATCTTCTGCGCTTTTTAATCCTCCAACAGAAGATGAAGCGAAAATCGTTTTAGGGGGTCCAAGAATAATTTTATCTGAATTTTAATTGATGATTCAATATTAATAATAGTCACTATAAAACCACTTATCAGCAAGTTCAACACATGCCTGATGGTTTGGGAGATGTCGGCTCCGATCCGTTAGGACTCTTTGAAGCTCCTATTAAGGGGCTTTTCGAAATACCTAATACAGTCAAATCGTCTTTGGACTTATTTAATCCATCAACGAAGCTTTGATAAAGTTTGCTAGATTAAAGTCATCATCAAATGTGATAATCTTGAATTTATCAACTAGTAAAATATATTGATGAATACCCTTTTTCATTTTCCTGAATATTTTCCGTATTATTTCTCTTGTCTTTCTTTACCACCGGCTCCCTTAAATAAAATCAATAATCAGAATTGATACCATGCAATGACTTGTCCGTTCTTATAATTCAAGAACTGATCATAAAAAACTGATAAGAATTATGCAAGAAAAAAAGGTGCTAACAGGAGTCGCTGATCTACCGAATTAATGTTTAAGATAAAGAAAAATAAATGCTTTAAATTTACCCAAACCATGAACTGATTGGTGGTAGTGCGTCCGGTTTTTTAACAAGTGGGCTTTCGCGCAATTCAAACAATTGCTCTCTCGTATAACGAATTACGTTTCCCGATTTAGTATTTAGAGACACTTTGATTGGTTTTTCTTCGTTCTTTATCGCGTCATCAGAATCCTTTTTATCTACATCTCTTGCAGGCGTCTGGATGCTACCGTCTAACTCTGTTGAATCAGCAGATGCTTGGTTGCCAAACTCGCTTGATTCGAGTGTACTGTCCTCGGCTTCAGACATCTGATAATCGCCAACTTAAATCAAATAAGGCAAATAAGTTTTATAAAGCAAAAGAATGTTTACAACCAATCGAAAAGATTGTATTTGGGGTCACCGTCACAGACGAATTTGACAGATCCTTAGGTTTTAAAGGTGATTTACTAGGTTTATTTAAAAAAGCCTAAACGGTATGTTTATACTAATATTTTGTATGATGCGCGGTGCGCCTGCAATAGTAGAGATAGATTTATATTTTGGTTGCCTTTGGCCGAGTCGGTAAAAATCCAACTCTAAAGTAATTTTGAGTGTGCGCTGTGTGCTTGGACATCACAAGGATACAGGCAATTTATAGGCCACTCACTGGCAATTTTGTATATGTTTGAAGGTCACAACACCCACAAAATTCGTCATCATAACTGATAATGATCCATTTATCATAAATATAGTAAACATATAAATTGCATTCGAGTTTATATATACAAAGTAAGATTAATCACACATTATGTAACTAATATAAAAAAAAATCGGCGATTTTGGCGTCCATTTTTCTGGGGGTTTTTTTTCTTTTTTTTTTCCTTCCGGTATACCAAATTACCTGGCAATATAAAGTAGACTATTAATCATTACTAATTCACTTTTATCTACATGCCATAATTAGTTATGCGATACACGGTAAAATGTGCTGGAGATACGGGTTAAGATCCGTTTACTATAATAGTTGCGATACTGTTTCGACATAATCTTTTTGCCGGTATCGAAAAAAAAGTAAAAAAAAAAAAAGTAAAAATCATATTGACAACGGCATCCGATACTGGAATTCGTTCCACGGCACACCTGTCATATAGTAGCAATTTTTATTCGAAAGTTACTGGCCTTGCGATTGAGAGTTTATCCTACGACCACGATCAACAGAGAGATACAATAAAAACCAAAAGGACGCAAGGAATTAAATGAAAAAAAATGAAGTATGAAAAAATGTAACTTCTCTTGCAACCCTTAGTGTATGTATGTAATCATAATGATAGCTTCGCGAAGTGGTAATTTTCCACATAAACTACTGTATAAAGAATAAATTCAACATGCCAAACATGAGAAATCGGGTGTTTCAATACAATGAACCACAAATATGAACAAATTACTCTTGCTACGGTTTCTCAGCGGCGCACCCAGAATGTAAGGATTTCCTTCATTTGATGGCAAGTCGTCCTCTACTTGCAACGTTAAACACCTAAAAACTATCCACAAATAATTATCGATCAGTTTTATTTAAGCTAAAAATTATTATTATTATTATTTTTCTCTTTTTTTTTTTTTTTCTTTTTTTTTCAAGCATCTCGAACACCGCAAAGTATCATAGATTTGCTGCTTTTGGAAATCGAGCGTTATAAAACATATCGAGAATAAACACAGCCGTGATTTGATTGCCTCCAAACCATCGTCCGTTGAGGCCATTCACTGCATTTTTAGCGGATGCGACGTTATCAAATTTCATATAAATATCTCCCTTAAAAATGAATGTGGTCTTAGTATCAATGTAAAATAAATTTAATGAAGGCTTCAATTTTAATATCAAATACATACTTCGGATTCTTTGTCAACACTAATATGTACAACAGCACCGTATTTGACACATTCTCCTTTTACGTCTTCTTCAAGTTCTTCGGCCCAATTTGATTCAGTTTCTCTGTATAGTTAATTAAATAATTAGATTTTGAAAACTTATTGAATCGCAATCAATTATAGACCTTAGCGTTGTCATTTGTCTTGACTTTCAAGCACAACTTGAAGCCAATATAACATGATCAACATCATTTGGCTAGTTGGACAATTAGTAAATTCATACTTACTCTTCAGGATTAAACATATTTTTTAACAAGACACAACGAGTTGGGTTCACTCTTGGTTGGACAGGACGTGGCCTATATTATTAAACCAAATTAAACAGATTTATAATGTTCTTGATACAATTATACTATATATAAATTATTGAATGAAACTACTGACACTTCTGATAAAGCGGGCGTGGTCGCAGGGGCAATTAGGTCAGTATCGCGAGCTAATTTTTGCATTAATTCAACTCTAGATTGTGCGTTAAGAGCTAAACCAGCAACATCTAAAAAATTTATTTACACACAAGTATTAATAAATTTATAAAAATTAGCGATAATCAATAATTGATAGTCGTATACAAACCACCGTCATCAAGATTCAAATTCATGCCATTACTCTTGTCAGTAACAAGGCCCACTTTAATCTGTAAAGCAATCATTACCCCATAAACTTTTTGTGCAAATAAATTCGTACACACAGCAATCGATAACTTACTGTTCTTCCAGCCAACTCAAACCCATTCATTTTTTCTAGTGCTTGCTTAGCATCTTCTGGATTTTTATATCTAGATTGAATATTAATATATATGAATCAGAGAATTGTTATTTTAACAAACGCATATTTTGGGTGTAATAAATTTTTTTCTTACTGAATAAAAGCAAAGCCTCTAGACCGGCCAGTTTCTGGATCTTTATGTAAGTTAACAAATTCTAATGGTCCGAATGGCTCAAAAACTTGTCTCAAATCATCTTCCGTCAAATTAAAATGAACCGACCCAACATATAACCGATGATAAGCAATATCTGTCGCATGGGAAGCTCTACACATGTGGCATTATATAAGTAAGAACACCGTTATAGTTTAAAGATCAAATAAGTTGAAGTATAAAACTCACGCCTGTTCTGCTAATCTAGCTTGTCTATTTTTTTCTGCTTCGGTTAATTGTACGATCACTGGAATACCTAGAAGTTTTTGCCCAGTCAAGGCCAAAGCTTTTGGAACAGATTCTTCATCATAAAATTCAACATAACCGACCCTAGAAATTAATATGAAATTGCATAATTAGCATTTATTAACAATTGGACAAGTATGCTAAAAAATAATAAATAATTACCCTTTTGACCTTCTAGATATTCTATCAGCAATGATCTTTGCATCTCGAACCTTGCCAGCCGATGAAAAAAAATCAGCAAGTTCTCGAGTTCGAAGACGTGCAGCTAATTGCATAACAAATACTGTACGTTTATCACGCTCTTCTTCGTCTAAAGGAGGAGTTGGTGAACGCCGCCGACGGTCACTAAGGAGCAAATATTCATAAATAATTTTTAACATATCATGCTCATAGCTGCCTGTTCTTCAAACTGGCTTACCTAAATCTGCTTGGACTACGGCTCCTCCTGCGTGCGCTACGACTTCTTTTACGCCTTTCCCTAGAACGAGTACGACTTCTTCGTCGTCTTTCACGCGATCTAGATCGACTGCGATGTCTTTTGTGCCTGTCTCGCGATTTAGAACGTGACCTTCGTGAACGACGAGATTTGGAATGTGATCTATGTCTGTGACTAGAGGTTCTCGAAGAACTTCGGTGACGTCGTCGCTCATCACTAGAAAATATATCCTGTGATGTTTAGCTCAAACAATTTAAACGACTATGTTTAGTTGCAAAATGGTAAATAACCTTTTTATATCGTCTTTTTGGTCCGATCGACTCTTTCCGTTAGTGCTGTGAGTAACCGAGGTTTCCTATAAACAAAGAAATTAGCTTAAAAAGATTCAATAAACATATCAAGAGTAAATAACTTTTACCTGGCCCTTTTGAAAAGGGGCTTCTAGCATTGCTTCAACATCCAAATCATCAGCCATTTCGTAATTTTTTATTCTTTTTCTTTGATAAAAAACTTGTTTCTAAAAACTTTTTATCGTTAAGCAGCGAAAAAAAAAGACCATCTATTTATATATCGTATGTAGCACCTGCAAGTTGGCGCCACATGACCCCAGAAACTTACAAGATAGCTGATAGTCTGATAACTTATGTGTACGTATTTAAAACTTATCTCTTATCGTTTTATATATATAATATATATATACTGTATATTCATTTGTATAAAAAAAATTAAGATTGGGATTAGTGCTAGGAAGCTTAACAGTCAAATACGTATATTAAAATTAAATACTAAAAATTTGACAAGCGAGAAATCTGTGCCAGGTTTTTCGCTAACTTTAAAATTAGCCTAATGCGGGCCGATGTCGATCAATCTAAACGGATAATCGACAAAACCTAAGACAAATTTTTTTAAACATATTCATGTTTTATTATATGGGCTAAGTGCTGGGAAAAGGGTGCTCCCTTTTCCCAGCACTTAGCCCATATAATAAAATACTAGCTTCTAGGCACCTTTATTGTTAATTTTTTTTTTTTAAATTTAAGCAGTTACGCTAGTACTTTATTAAGATTCTTAAAATTACTATTGCAATTACATAAATGTACCTAACAAGCACCATCCGGCCATCCTAATGGCACCTAAGTGTAACCTGTCACATTACTTCAAACAGAAGTAAGTTGTTTGTCTGACTACTTAAAATCCATAATGAAAAGGTCTTCTCTCTTTCATGACAAGTTCTAACATTGTTTTTCTGGTTTTATCTTCTATTTACTTTTTCTTCTCTTTTGCTTTTTTTTTTCTTTCTTTTATTTCTTGCTAACTAGTCTTTTTCTTCTTGCTTGAATTATTTTTTTTCTTTTAAGATTCTTTTTTCATTTTGGTAGTTATTCTTGTTTTTTTTTTCTATTCATTGACTTTTTTACATTATGTTCTTTAAACTTGTTTATAAGAGGTATTTCAAACTGTTTTTGCTAATATATTAATAAATCATTGTCTCATTTTTGTATCTAAAAGTTATGTTAACCTGTTTTGAGTTGTTTTTAAAATTAAATTTATGATTAATATTTTTCTTATTTTTGTTTTTTTTGTTTTTGTTTTTCTAAATATAATTGTATACAATATATAAAATGAAACTCTATTTTTTTTTTCTTCTTTTTTTTTTTTTTTTTTTTTTTTTTTTTTTTTTTTTTTTTTTTTTTTTTTTTTTTTTTTTTTTTTTTTTTTT
>CAJVQA010001522.1:0-25244 GCA_910591915.1 Cetraspora pellucida | reverse complement strand
TGAAAAGAGTTATTAGAATAAGATTTGATTTTATAAAAAGAAATATTAAGAGACTTTGTTTTAATAAGATAATGAATGATAAATAATATATCCCAGTTTTTTATATGAGAGAATTTATATAATGATAGAAATAGTTGAATATTTTTAAATGCAGAAAGATTGTCTAAATGTATATTATTTTGTGAATTTATTGGTAAGATAAGAAAAAGATATATTATTGCTTCAATTTCTGCTCAGGTAGAGTTAGGATATGAAGAAATAGAACAGTTAAATTTAATTTGAATATTGTGTTCAGAAATTCATCCAATTCTAATTTTAGGATGTGATGTTTGAGCATTAATAATTAAGGCATCTGTATAGAAATGAGTATTGTTTGGGAGATTTTTTGCTAATAAAAATAATTCAATAAGTTGATTTTGGTAGTTGAAGAATAATATGTATTTTTGTATTGTTTGTATTTCCATTTCAGGAATGTATATAATTGGGATTTAAGTTGGTATAAGTGGTGAAGAAGTTTGTTGTAGTATATTGATAAGTACATAAATTTCATAATTATCAATATTAAGAGAGTAGATATTATTTTTTTTTGATGACTTAATATTTGAAATATTAATGAAAGTTTGAGGTATCAATATAGGTGGGTTAGCAGAAGCCAATGATATTGAGTTCTGAGTAGTGTTGTTGATTGAGAAAAAATTAGATGAATTCTTTATAAAAAGAATTTGGAAATTATTAAAAAGAATTGATCATTGATTTAATAATAATAGGTGATAGAGTGTAATTGTATTAAAAGAATTAATAAACTATTAATATTAGGTAGGTTAAGATGTAGTCATATTTGGTGTATAGTATTATTTTGAATTAGTTTACAAAGTTTAGTAAACCAAAAAGAAGTGGGTTCATGAATAGATTTTTTTGTTTATATATATATATTATTTCAAGATAAAAAATATAGGTTGTTAGCCATTGTGATTTGTTCAATAAAAAGTATTTTATTATTATAGAGACTATTTGTTAAAGAGAGGGAGATATTAGATGGAAGGATGTTATATATTGTTTTTGTTGTTATAAGAATATTAGTTGATGATAAATTTAATGAGTTATTAAATGAAAAATAAATGTTAGAGTTATATAAAAGTGAAAGTTAAAAAATAAAGAAAAAATTTTTGGTTTTAAGTAAGAATTTAGAGAATGTAATTGAAAAAAAAAGTGGTTGCCATATTTTAGTAAGCCAGTTTTTAATTCTGGCTTCACCAATATGTTTAAGAAGTAAGGTAAAATATAAGATATGTTCTATTGTTGATATTGCAGCTTTTTGAGTTAAGTGTTGAAATGTTGGAAGTTTAAAAGATAATGAGTTTGTAAAAAGAATATTGGATGTATTTTTTGCTAAATGAAGTATTTTTTTTGTTGTAATTGAAAGTAGTTGTGAGAGTTTTTGTTGTTGTGTTTTGGATATAAATAAGATTTGTAGAAGATATTCTAAAGATAGTTGTAGTATTATATTAAAGAATATAAAAATTTGTTTAGGTGTAAGTTTTTTATATTTAATTAATGAGAGAAAGTTTTCAATTTTGTTTTGAAGCATTTCAAAAGTAGGTTTAGTAGAATTATTTTCATCAAAGTAGATACCAAGATACTATATGATTTCATGTAGTTTATATAAAGATATTATTTGGTTATTGTAATAAAGTGTTAGTATAGTGATATTTAGTTTGTTTTTGTTTTGAGAGATATATAAAAGATCAGATTTAGTTAGATTAATTTAATGTTATTAAAATTGTATAGTTGTTGTATATTATTAAGAATATGTTGAAGGGTTACAGGGTTTTTGCTATGCTGAACAGTATTATTCATGAAAGCTATAGGAGGTATAGTTATTGAAGAAGGTAATATATTGAAAATAATCTCAAGTGGTGAAGAGAAGGTAATTTTAAGTAAATGATTGTTATATTTATTATAAATATAGGTTAGGATTGGATTATAATAAATTTTTCAAAGAAGAAAAGAGTATGTTTCATCTTGTTTGATACCTAATTTAATATGAACAGATAATGTAAGACCATGTGCAGTAATTATTCTAGCTTGACAGTCTGTATATAGTTTAGTAATAAGTTGAATTCCTTTGAGAGGAATACCAATTCTTTTGCAAGTGTCCTGTAATCAAGATATGTTGATTTTATCAAAGGTTTTAAACATGTTTTGAAACATTATCCAAGCTTCTTTGTTGAAATTTTTATAGTGTTCAATAGTATTGTTAAGGATTTAAATAAGGACATATGTTGAAGAGTTTTTGGTAGTAGCAAAGTTGAGATTTGAAAGAAGTTTATTAGAATTAATAATATAATTTAGTCTTTGTATAAAGATTTTAGTAAAGCATTGTTTCATTGGTTCTATAATTGAGATAGAGTGAACTTAATTAAGTGTGAAGTTCCATGAAAATTTTTTAGAAATAAGGAAAATATTAGATGTTTTTCAGTTAGATAGAATTTTTTGAAGTTGAAGACATTTGTCGATAAATAATTTAAAAAAAATTTGGCCAATATGGCCTATATATTTAATATATTTATAGTTTGTTTCAAAAGAATCTGCAGCTTTTTGAAGAGAAAGATTTTGAATAGTATTTTGTCATTTATTATCAGAGATATTGTTGAATAAGTCTTGGTAGTATATTTCAAGTTCAGGATAAGGTTGGTATAGTTGGTAATAATCAGATATAGGTTGAATTTGTTGAAGAAGTTTTTCATTAAAGTATTCAGTAAAGTGAATATAAATAGTTTGTTTAATATAATCTTCTTCTGTTAATAAAGAGTTATTTGTTAGAAGTCTATCAATAAGTATGCTATTGTATTTTTTCAGAATGTTTTTAAAGAATTTTTTAGGTTTTGATTGGAAAAGTTGATTGTGATCCTCAATTTTTTGTTGAATTTCTTTTTGAGTTTGTTATTAGTAGAAGGTATTGAGTGCTAATTTAATATGATTAAATTTTTATTTGATTAAAGAGTGTAGGTTGTTAGAAGTTTGTAGTTCATTAATAAGGTTTTTAGGATATTTGGTTGTGTAATCTTTAAGAAGATTATGAAAGTTGGATAATTGTAAATAGTTTTTTAAATATTGTATTTGTTTAAATCTGTAAAAGAGTGCATATTATTTGAAAGGTTTGTTATCTTTAATTTCCTAAATTGTTTTAATGTTTTTGTAAGTAATGTTTTTTAAAGCAGCTTTAGTAAATGCTTTAAGTATTTTATTTCAAGTTATGTTAAGTTCATTTTGATTAGAAATATTGGATATTTGATTTTGTAATTAGCAAAAACTTTGTGATGTTTGATTTAAGTAATTTTCAATATTTTTCTTTGAGCAGGATTTCCAAAGAAAGTTTTTTCCTGTATATTGTTTAGAGGGTTTGGTTTTGTTGATAGTTATAGAAATTTCAAGAGTAATAATTTTATAGTCTAATTCAGATGAGATATCCTTAAGAATATCAGTATATTCAATTTGAGATATATTTAAATTTGTCTATATTTGGTTAATTCTGCTATTAGAAGTTAAGTGAAAAAATGTAAAGTTTGATATTGTAAAGAAAAAAATCAATATATATCTTTAAATTGATGGCTGATTAAGTATTTGAGAATTTGAGATTCTGGGATAGAAGTATTTTTTGGAGGGTTTCTATCTTGACAAGGGTTTGGAACACTGTTAAAATCACCAAGTATTATGAGTTACTAGTTAGAATTATTGCAAAGTAAAATAATTTGTTCTTGAATTTTAACATATAATTGTTTTTTTTCTGAAATAGGAAGGTATATTTGAAAAATGTAAATAGAGTTGTGTTTAAAATATAGATCTAAGCCAATTATATGACTATTATAATTATGTGTTCTAGCAATGTATTTGGAGATTCTTTTATGTATAAAAATTCTAACACCTGCTTGGTAGAGATTTTTATAAGAACTCCAAAAGCTGTTATGATTTTGGAGATTTTGGTTAAAGAATTTTCCTTCTTTAGAGCTAAGATGTGTTTCTGATAATCCAAAGATATCAAAATTGTGTTAATTAATAATATCCATGAGTGAGCTTTTTTTTGAATATTGAAGTAGACTGTTAATATTTAAAGAACCAATTTTTATAGAAATTAAAATTATAGATGTAAGAAATATTTGAAGAGAAGGAATATTATTAGTTAATGAATTGTCAGATAAATGTAATATAGAAAATATAGAATTTGTAATATTGAGATTGTTAGTATTAAAGTAATCAGAATCTGGTAATAAATTAGGAACTGAGTATTGTCGATATGATTTGATAGGTAGATTATAGTATTGATAATAAAAAGATTTAGAGAGAAGTATATGATTTGGTATTATATTGTTGTTTAAGTTTTTATAAACATGTGTTTCAGTAAGTGTAGAGTTGATAGAAATTTTAAATATTTTATTAAATAGATTATTTTTTAGATGTTAAAGAAAATTTAAAAGTGTTTGATTAGGTGGTAAAGTTGGAAGATTATAGTAAGTTAGGAAGATATTGTAGCAAAAAGGATCCTTGAAGTTAGAGAAGTTGGAATTCAAGAATAGGTAATAGGTTTCTGCAAGGTTGCTCACTGTTTTAAGCTCAGCTCACATAGCTGCAAAAGATACTGTAGTCTTCCTTGTATGTTGGGTCTGATTATCATAATCCCAGTCTTTCACATATATATTTTATTTTCATAAGTGTATTTTTTTATTATTTCTCAAGCATTTCTTATAAATTTAAGTTTTTATAAAAGTTAGAAAGTTTTAACTAAAGATGTAATATTATGCAGCCTGTGCAGGCATTTTTTA
The DNA here is from genome assembly GCA_910591915.1 of Cetraspora pellucida. NCBI lineage: Eukaryota > Fungi > Glomeromycota > Glomeromycetes > Diversisporales > Gigasporaceae > Cetraspora > Cetraspora pellucida. Next base: position 20,424 of record CAJVQA010001522.1, on the reverse strand, counting down.
AGACTGTATAGTGCAATTTTTATAATTTTGGCTAGCTTTATAATCCAGGCTTGAATTATGTATTAGAAAATTAGCTTAAAAAAAAATAGATCTATATAATTTGATTAATAAAATCTATTACTTATAATTTTGATCAAAATTGCAAATCATTTGAATACATTTAAAGTTGTTTTGTTTTAGATCTGGCTAAATGATCTGCAAATTTGACCAGAATTATTAATTCACTAATATGCAAAGAAAAAGTAAAAAAACTGCAAAACAATGTTTAAACTAACCTTAGAGCACTAATTAAAAATGATGAAAGCCCAACTTTATATATATGAAGTAGATGTTTTATATATATAAACATAAAACCTAATAAGTAAAAGTCTCTAAGAACTAAGCTTATACAAACTGTGCAGCTTTTATAGTAGATTCAAAAAAACATTGATTTTTACATCTCTAGTTTTAACTATAGCAATAATATAATTCTAATTAATTTAAGAATTATTATAATTTATTCAATAGAATTAAGACTGAGTTTTTTTTTAAAAAACAACATTTGTATAAGTTACTAAACATCATATTTAACTTTCATAAAAATATATAAAAAATATGCAGATGTTTTAGAACTAACCACTTTGCTTTTATATGATACAGTCAGAATAGTGAACAAAAATTTAATAAATATATAATAAGATTAAAAGCTAAGATAATAAATAGAAAAATTAATATTATTTAATAATCCAAAAAAGAAAATTATCTAATTACAAATATTCAATTCTTATTTTTTTTGTCATATATTAATAGACAAAAAGCTTTATTTATCTACAAGATTTTTTTTTAGAATGTAACTATAGCCAATTAGATTAAAAGATCAGCTTTTTGCATTTTAATAAAAAAAATTCTGTTAAATTTTAATATAAGTTATAATTTTTCTTATCCTTAATTCTAACTTTAAAGATGATGCTTATTACTTTAAAATCTTTTGTTTAATTTGATTGGTTTAATTTTATATTATATTTGATCTTTTGATCTAATTGGCCAAAAATTATATGTCAAAAAAAATTGTATATGAGCTACTAATATTAGTAAAAATCTGAAAATTACAAGATGAAGTTGCAAGATTAAAACAACCAATTAGATAAAAAAGAGACATATCATTTCAGATGTCTATAAACTATACTTTACATTGTACATTGTACAAACTTTGCTTCTAATAAAAGAAATAACAAATAAAAAATAATATATATAAAAGAAATTAATTGCAAAAAAATACAATACTACTTAGAATAGAAAAAACAAATAAACTAAGACTTTATACAAACTGATGATAAATGCAAAAGTAAAAACAGAATAAAAAAAAATAAAAATAATTAAAAACTCAAAACTATAAACAAAAACTACAATTTATAATTAAACATAGTTTAAAAAAGAATAAATATAATTAAAAAAAAGCTGTAATAATCTAGTGAAATAGATAAGTTGTCAACTCTCCAAATAGCAAGTTGCAATTTTAAAACCTACTAATAGTAAAATTTGAATTTTTATTTATATTATAACAACTGTTTTTAATAATTAAGATATGATATTCATAAAAGACCATATACTCTTCTCTGTAGATTTCTTGACCAAAAATCAATGAGAAGCAAAATGTAGAAAATATTGCAAAATACAATAAAAAGCAATACTGAGACCCTTAGTAAAAAAGAAAGAGCCACAAAAGTTACATCTAGCTAAAAAACAAAATATAAATATAAAAGCTTAGAGGTAGCAGAGCTTAGAAAAGTAAAAAAATTTTTAATAAAAATAAATTTTTTTTTGTAAATTTTGAGAAATCTCTGTGACTCTGTTGTGCAGATCAATTAGGTTACACAGAAAATACAACAAAACAAGTAAGATAAACAAATAAGCACATGTACAAAAATAGTCTATCAGAGCAAACATGTAACATAGAGACAGCTAAATTAAACCAACTGATGAATAAAATAACAACAATCAGTATGAGGGAAAATACATATGAAGTAAGACCTAAGAGCCTATTAGAAAAGGTGTTAGAAAGATTAACAACACAAAGCTTACAAAGAGTTAGCAATGCAAAGCTAGTCAAAACACTAGAAACAACAGATGTTATAGAAACAAAAATAGCCAGATATATAGCATTACTGTTCGCAGCAGATGTAGCAGATATAGTAGCAGTAAGAGCATTAAGTAAAGCTATCGCATAGGTGAACAAAAGTAGTAAATTGATAGATTTCAGCTTTAAAATGAAGGATAGCTCACAACAACAGAGAGAAAGAGAAACAAAAAACAGAGTTCAGTCAGAAGAAATAATTAAAACAAAAAAAAATAAAGAAAGAGAAAAATATGAAAAAAATTCAAAAAATATGAACCTGATAGTAATAAATAAAAAATGAAGATATATAGTACAAGAACAAGATATAAAAGAAGCAAAAAAAGATGAAAAGACTTCACAGCACATTTCAAGCCTAGTAGAAGCAGAAGAGAAAAAAAAACAAAGAAGAAGATTTAATAATACTGCAAGAAGATGCAACAGAAGTACTATTAGAGCAAAGCATCTGAATATCAGACAATAGACTATACAAAAATAAAATACCAGTAATAGTAAAAATTTCTGCCTATAATGTTTTAGGTGAAACAAAGTCAGAAAGAACAGGTATATAAAATGGATACTTAATGCAAATAGACATATCACAAAAATTGAAGAAGTCTTTGTAAAAGGCAATAGTTGAATTAAAATATTATTTGATTGCAAAAAAGAAAGAGAAGAAGCAATTAATTGAATAAAATGAAAAGATGAAGAGTAGTTAATTTGATTTTAGTCGAAACACAAAACCAAGTAGAGAGTAAGAAAGAACAAGATAAAGCAATGAACAGGTGCAAAGTAAAAGATAAACAACAAAGAGAAAGTGAAAGATCTGAAAACCCAAAATGGAAAGAGCCCAAACAAAAGAAACACAACAAAGCAAAATAGAAAAGCAAGATGAGACTAAAACAAAAACAGAAAGATGGCAAACAGAAAGACTAAAAAAAGCAGAAACAACAAAATTCTTAACAATTTGGAACTTACTATCAGATATTAATAAAAAAAAACTAAAATATATATGCAGAAGTATGAGAAATATGCATATAATATGAATCAAAAGATCACAATACAAAGCACTAGCAGTTATAGTAGCAGATTATAGAGAAGAGAGAAACAACATATGAGTATTATCTCTTGGCAACAATAAATTAGCAAGAGTAATGAAAGAAAATAAAGACTATATACAAAAAGAGAAACAAAGTCATTTTATAGCAAAATTACTAGACATTCCTAAAGGAGCATTAGAAGTGCTTTTATTAAGATGTCTAAGGAATAAGGAAGCAAAGGTAGTATATATACCATTTAACAGAAATGAAAATCAAAAAAAGTTTGCAATAATCACTTTTGCAAATGTTCAAGAAGCAGAGATGCTCAAACAACACCAATATGGTACAACAACTATCAAGTAAGTTGAAATAATTCTAAAAGAAGGAAATTTACAAGAGTGAAGAGTCAAGAGGCAAAAAACAAAAAAGATCAAAGTCAAGCAATGAGAGGCAGTCGAAATACAAAAGACAAGAAGCATTGAGAGTCAGAGGCACAAGATATGAAACACCAACTAAGAGATATAAAGAAATGGAAAGTAACCTTCAGTTACAAAATATAGAAACATGGTTAGAAGATAAAAATACAGACATAAAGAAAGAAGTAGCAATAACAAAAAAAAAGAAAGCCAAACTGAATATACTAAATCAAGAAAGAATATTACCAGTAAAAAATGTCTTGTGTCAAATATTAGAGAGACTAGATAAAATAGAAGAAATGCAGCTAGAGGTGAGAAGAGATTCAGCAGATCACTTCTAAGAGCATCTTAGTTGAGTTTAGGAATACAGATAAGAAAATTGAAGCCTTTTTATAAAAGGAAAGAAAAATGTTTGAAGGAAAAGAATGAGAAACATCTCTTTATCTAAGGAAAAGAAAAATGACCAAAAAAAAGACTAACAATTAATATTTTGAAGACCAAAGGTTAGAAACTCAAAAACTTATTGGACTGGGCAGAAGGAAAAGAAATTGCAATATTAGAAATCACAGAAATGAACATTAATGAAAGAAAAGAAAGGTTTTTAATATATGTGGCAAACAAAAATTATATAAGATATTGGACAAATGTAGCAAAAGATAAAAAAAAAGGATCAGATGTAAGAATTCTAATAGAAGAACAATAGGAAAAGCATGTAGGTACTGTTAAAAGAATAAATGAATACATGATAGAGATCATATTATACTTCAAGCAATTGGAGTTAGTAGTAATAGAAATTTATATACTACTAAATAACAAGATGATGAGAAGAATCATTTAACAAAAGATTGTAGAAAGGGTTACTAAACAGAAAAGACAAACACAATTTGTAATTATAGGTAACTTTAATCATACAGTGAACAATATAATAGACAGACAACACTTACAGTCAGCAAATTTTAAAAGACTACTGATCTTTAATTAAATAAGAAAGCAAAGCTTTATAGACACATATAGAAATATGCATCCAATAAGTTAAGAGTATACATGGTCAAACAAGAAAGCTGCAACAAAAATTGACTATATTTGGGTATCAAAAGAACTGGCTTTGGGTTTGCAAAGGGCAAACATTGAGGAAACAGAAAAAATTACAGAAAACAATTATAAAATAATAATTGCAAAAATATGGATTAAACACATGATAGAGAAAAACAATAAAGCAGAAATTAAAAAGAAAGGACAATCAAGAACATTATATTTATATGATCAGACAAAGCCAGAAGATTGGAAAAATTATGCACAAGAACTACAAAGCCAATTAGTAACAAAAAAAAGCTTAAAAGATATTCAAACAGAAGTGCAAGATGAGAAAGAACAGTTAAACAAGATAAACAGTATATGGAATACAATAGAAGAAGTAATTATCACTGCAGCAAATAAGCACATATCTAAGAAAAGAATATATGATATAGTGGCAAATAGAAGAACTAGCCAAAAAGCACAACAACAAGAAAAAGATATCATAAAGCTGTAAAGATTAATTAAATATACAAAGATAAGAAAAAACTAAGAAGTAACAGAAGAAGAAAGAATTAAAACAAATAAGCAATTAAAAGCACTAGACAACAAAGCAGGAACAAAACTGCCAAAATTATAAAGGCACTGGTCACATGCCTGGATAGAAGACATAAAAGGTTGGCAGAAGATCTTATAAGAAAGGAAGAAAAAGAATTGAAAACAAATGCAAAGAAGGCAAATAGAAGAAAGTATAGATAAATGATATAAAATGATCAAAACAGACTAAGAAAAAATGCTTGCTAGCCTTCTAAATAAACTATATAAAAAGATATTGCTTGATAGGCTTATTAAGCAAGTAGAAGAGAAGACATATCTAATAATGAAGCCAAAAGAGATTAAGACAAATGTAGCAGAACATTATAAGTTGCAGTTTAGAAAAAGTAATACCAAACTAGAAACAATGACAGAAAAATAGAAAGAGATATACAAACCAAAAAAAAGCATTAGAAAGAAATGGTATACAGAACTTAAAGAAAAAATCAAAGAAAAAGTATAAGAAAAGACACTAAGAAAGTTAAAGACAAAAACAGCTCCTGGTATCTTAGGTATAAGCTATATACTAATCAAAAGAGCAGAAATAAAAACACAAGAAATCTTCAGAAGTTTTGCAGACCTATTCTTAGAAATAGAAGAAATTCCAATAAAATGAAAATAACACAAGTTTATCTGATACCAAAAGATATAAAGTAGAGATATAGTTTAAACAACATCTATCTAATAGCACTAATTAAGACATTTAGAAAAGTTGTTACAAAAGTTATAATAAAAAGGCTTGTCAAAGTATTTATGAAAAGAGAAATACTTAAAAGACTGAACTTCACAGATCTTCTAAGAAAATCAATAAAATAACCAGTACAGATTTTGAACATGATAATAAAGGAAGCAAAAGAAAAAGATAAGGAAATATGGATATTGTTGCAGAATATGAAGAAGGCATTCAACTCAGTTTCTCTTAAAAGTCTTGAACTAGCATTGCAAAGAATTAAAATACCTAGGAAAACAATTAAATATATATTGAAACTTTTTCACAAGAGACAACTAAGAATAATTATAGTGTATAGCCTAACAGAAGAACTGACAGCAAAAGATGGAATAGACCAAGGTGAGATAATCTTACCACTAATATGGTGTCTCTTTTATGACCTATTACTAAAAGAATCCAAAAAGATAAGGGTTAGGGTATATAGTTGAGCAACAAATACAAATAGGTATGCAATACAACATTACAAGATATCATCAAGCAGCAATTGCATATGCAGATAATATAACATGGATTGCAAATAGTAAAAAGCAACTAATAGAGATCTTAGAATAGCTGAAAAGTTCTTTAAAATAAATAATATAGAGATAAATGGATCAAAGTCAAAACTGATAATAATAAATACAAAAATTAAGAAAAAGGAAAAGACAGTAATATATAGGAAAAGCAAGATAATAGAAGAACCAAAACACAAAATAGTTCACTTATTGAGAATATGATTAAACAGCAGAATGCAAGAAATACAAGTAAAGAAGAAGACAAAAGGGATAGTAAGCCAAACTATAAGAGATTTGAAGTACAAAAAAATAATGATAAGCCAGATTGCATATATAAACAATATAGTAATAATATCTAAACTAAGCTATATAGTATAGCTAATAAAGCTGTCAAACAGAAGCCTAAATAAAATACATCAACTAATAATAAGTCTGATAAAACAAAAAAGCAGCCTACAAAGAATAGTAGAAAACTGTGTAATGGAACACAAAGATCTTAGCAGCTGTAGAACATTGTAACAAGAGTTAATTATGAAGCAAGTGAGTGGCCTCATAGCAAGACTGAACAAACAAAACAGTCTTGGATAATTAACAAGACTAAGAATAACACAAGGCTATCAAAAAGCAGACTTAGCAGAAGATATATAGAAGACAAATAAGTGGCCAGAAACTAAAACATATTTGAAGAATAACTTAGTATGCCTTATAATACTCAAAGCAAAAAAGCTAAAAATAAATATTAGAACAGAAACTAAGCTATAGACAATGTCCAGTCATGATACCAAAATACAAGAACTAGTAGATGCACAATTGTGAAAAAAAAGGGCAGTTAAAGTAAATGAAACTGGTCTAATATATCTAAATCAACTACTCAACACAAGAAAAGAAAAACTAATTACATGACAGCAATTAAAAAGCTATCAAGGCCAATCGAATAAAGAAAAAAAGGCAGAATAGTTCAAGACAATTGAATCAAAAGTGCTTAATAGCCCAGAAAGTAGAGTAGTGCAAAGATACTTTAAGACCAATAAACAAAATACCTAGGCAATGTAAGTTAAATAAGAACAGATATCAGAAGATAAAAGAAGAAAAGAATAGATAGTATATGGCATATGAGATTACAGACAACTTGGGAAAGTAGTTAAAAAAAAAAAGAAAAAAGTTTTAATCGAACATTGGCAAATGTAATGCAAAAATAATGAAGTAGCAACCAAGATCAAAAGATGTAAAGGGTATATAAGAAAAGAAGAACAGCAATAGACAAGATTAGATAAAAACATTCACATAATTTCAGATAGATTAATAAGTAAGGGCAGCAATCAAATCAAGATAATGGTAGACCAAATAACAAACAAAACAGAAACAAACAGATCAAAAATAAGTAAATGCAAATTAAGAGGTCTTATAATGATAAAGGAACTAGAGATAGAAATTATTAAATGACAAAAATTAGAAGAAACTATTAGCCAAGAAATAATAGAAGTCCTAAAAAGAAATATTATAAGAAATAAGAGCAAATATACAATATATACTAATAGTGCAACTAATGAGAAAGACAGTAAAGAGCTAATAGTTAAGAACAGTATGGATATAGGATGGGTCCAAACAAATGAAACACAAGAATAGCCAGAAGAAAAATTAACACTTGGATTTAAAGAATGACAAATATTGACAGTAGCAGAGTTGGTAATAATTTGGACAGCAATCTTAACAATACCAAAAGAGAAACAAATTAAGATATACATTGATAGTAATGCTGCAATAAGAAACATTAGTAAAAGTTTAGAACAATCTAATAGAAACAAGATTATTAAAAAGAAGAACACAATATAAATAATGAAGATTAAAGATCTTGTCAAAATGAAAAACATTCAGATAGATTTAGTTAAAGTTAAAAGTCATAGTAAAGATGGATGGAATAATAAGGCCAATAGTTTAGCAAAAAAAAAAACAATGAGTAGGAAAATAATACAGGCCAAAAAGTTAGTTGTAAAGAGATAGAGTACTGTCTAGAGTGGGAAAACAGATAAACTGACATACCAGCCAGACTGTTTTGCAAGTTAGTAGCAAATGCAAGAATAGAAGTAGAGTGAAAAGAAACAAGAGTAGTTAAAGGTTTAGAGCCAGAAACAGAAACCACAATTTATGATTGAACTTATTTTTGGAAAAAACTAAAAATGACCAAGGGAATATACTGCAAAGCAGCTTTAGAAGAAGTGCATTTATTAAGTGCATAATAGATAAGCTTTCAACTCTAAAAGAACTCAACAGAAAAAGGCCAGATATATATACAACAGTAAAATGTCAAGTATGCCAAGATAAAGTAAAAGAAATACAAGTATACTTGGCAGCATACAAGAAGCAAAGAAATCTCTAGAAGAGAATCCAAAAAGTGACTATTGCAACAGTGTAGAAGAAATTAAAAAAAGAAGAAAAAACCTGGATTTCTCTATATGTGTTATATACAGTGCTCTTTGAAAAAACAGAAATAGAAGAAATCAAAATAAAAGAAGTACTAATAAAAGGCCTAATCCTAAGAGAAACACAAAACAAACTGGTATAGCTTTTAAATTCAAAATCAAGACAGCAATTTGCAAAAGCAGTAGCAATAATAGCCTAGAACACATTTTATGAACAAGTATGAAGAATATATTACAAAAAAATTATCAAATAGGAGAAAAAAATTGAAATAACAAGTAAAATTAAAAGGAAAAAAGGTAAAAAGCTAAAGGAACCAAGAAAATGAGAAAAGGCAAATCAAGGAAAAATAGAAGAAAAAAAAGAAGAAATAAGAAAAAAGAAAAGCAAGTTGAGAAGAAAGTAATAAAAACAATGTTGAGGCTTGTCATGAAAGGGTGAAGACCTTTTTATTATGAACTTTAATTAGTCAGACAAGCAGCTTACTTCTGCTTAAAGTAATGTAGCAGGTTGCACTTAGGTATTAGCAAGGTGGCTGGGTGATGCTAGATTTAAATATTAGAGATATTTATGTAGTTACAAATATAATTCAAAAAGCTTAATAAAGTACTAATGTGATTGCTTATATTTTTTTTTTTTTTAAAAAAAAATATGATATTTATAATTATAATTACACCAATATAATTGGCAAATTATATAACTAATTATACAAAGAAATGCAAACTGATATTAGATAGTACAAACTCAAAATAAGTTCTTATAGCTATATAAATTTGTAAAAATTAAAGAATAAAAAGTCTATTTAAAAAAACCTAAGCAAAAAGATAGTCCAAAATTTTAACAATACTACTATAAAGATTAGCTTTATGAAATAAATATTAATGTAAAAGAATTGAACAAGCAAAAACTTTAGATAAGAAATACTGCTAATCAAACTACTAAAATCTGAATAAAAGAAAAGAATATTAAGCTAATTTGATATACTAATAAACTAATTATAGTTTTAAAGACTATCTAAATTGAAAGTCTAAAGACAAAAGCAGAATATACTAAAGTATTTCAAATATGCTATAAAATCATACTAGAGTTTAGATAAACTCTGTAAGGACATAGTAATTTAATAATTAATCTTAATTACAAGTATTAATTTAGTAATAATAATATTAAATTAGCTGTAAAATAGAGATACAAAAAGTTTTAAAAGATTTACTTTAAGAATAAAATAGTTCTAGATTAAGACAAAGAATTGAACATAACCTAATAAACTAAATATAGATTGCAAGTTTAAAGAATTTAATATAAAATACCTAAACAGAAGTGTTAAATATAGCAATTAGTAAAAAACCTTTAAGTAAACTTTTTAAATAAATAATATGAAGAACTTATATATATAGCCAATTGTATAATTTTTCTGTAATAATTTTATACAAAACATATTACTAAAAATGTTTATTTTTTTTTTTTTTGGTATTAAGGTGACTTCTTTGGTCTGAGCTTTTTATTAATACTTATAGCAGATACATGTTTTATATAGACTTATCTATAATGAACTATTAGACGAGTGTACAACTGGCTACACATGTAACTTTTCTATATTACCTATTTAAGAAGTCTGCCTGAGGGTTCTCCACCAGTTGCCGTATCTAACACCCCTGCTTAGATGTTTCATTTAAACCCTCTGATCTAACCCTAGTATTAATTTCATCAGATCATAGACCTGGATCTATTCACATTCGACCATAAGACTATAATCCTTAGACTATTTTTATCCTTGAGGTAAACCTACCAGAGCGAGCCATATTCCCTTTTATTACTAACCTGGTTTGACGCTATGACCAGGGCCAACACTTGCAGTCAGGGTTACCCTTTAAACCACTATTACCCTTGTAAAGTTTACCCAAACCCTGGTACCCATCTTTCCAACTTCTTCTCCATCATCTTCTACTAGCCGCAACTCAGAACCAACAACAAACTTTCTCAGACTCCCAATCCAGATGGCCCGGTATGGTATACTTATGTTTCCTTTTCCTCTGGTGATTCCAGCGGCCTGGTTGGTCATGTGCTCCTCTACTCATCTTTGTCATTCGGTTTATCTGACAGTTCCTATAAAGGTGTTTTATGGGCTTCTGTCAGTCCAATGGCATCATCAAAAGTTTGTACTACCTCTTTACTCGGGATTTCCAAGTGAGTTTTTATCTCTTCGGTTTCTTAGCCTTCTACACCCAGTGGTCTTATCATAGGTTTGCCTGAAGCCTTAACTAAAAATGTTTATAAAAATCAAAAGATTCAAAAGATCATTTTAAAAATATATATATATATATAATTAAAGAAGTATATTATACTATAGGAAAAATTAGTATAAAAAAAATATAATTATAAAATATATAATAAACATATTTCTAATCTTTAGAAACTTAATAAATAAATATTAGATATAAGAGTTTAGTAACTTAGTGAAGTGAATAAGTTATTAATTTCTTAAATAATAACTTATAAGTTCAAACTTATTAAAAGAGAAAATTTGAACAATTATCTATGCAATATATCATATAATGCTAATAGTATTTTTTAATTAGTTAAAATAAAATATCTGTAACTACAGTTGCACTAGCTGACTAACAGGTTATAGGTATTTGTGTAACCTTAGTTATACAAAAAAATGCAAACTAATACTAGATAGTATAAATTCAAGATAAGTTATATAAATTTATAAGACTAAGTAAACTAAAACCTATTTAAAAAGACTTGAATAGCAAGATAATATAAATTTTCAATAATATTATAAAAGTTAAACTTAGTAAACAGATATCAATATAGAGAAATTAGGTAAACAAGAACTTTTAAATAAAAGGTACTACTAATCAAATTATTGAAATTTAGACTAAAAAAAAAAAAAATTAAGTCAAACTTAATATACCAAAAACAAATACCGTTTTACTAAGCTATTTGAATTAAAATTCTAAGAATAAAGCAAGAATATACTAAAAGTACTAAAGATATACTGTAACATTAGTATTAGAATTTAAGTAAACTTTGCAAAAACATAATCTTGTTAATAATTTATAGAGTAAATAGGTTAGTTAATAGAGAGGCATCTTGAGCTTTATATTTAAATAATATACTTTGAAGTAGATAACAGCTTGATAATTATACAGAAAAAGAGACTAAATATTAGGTTAGATGATAGTTAGATGTACAAAAACTAATATACTATTTGTTAAATGTAGTATAAATATCAGAGTATTTTTCTAGCAGATTACAGATGTAGCAACTAGTATAAAACTTGTAAATAAACTACTTAAATAAATAACTAAAAGTTGTATATATAACTAGTTGTATACTTACCTTGTACAAATTATATAAACATAATTAAAAATACAATAAAAATATTAACTACTGTTAATATAAATCTTAGTAAAAGCAAAAAAAACATCAAATGTATATATAATAACAAAATGTCAAGTATGTTAAAATAAGATAAAAAATATATAATTTTTCTATATATACTATATATGATTTTTATAAAAAAATAGAAACAAAAAAAATAAAAATAAGAAAAATATCAATTAAAAATCTAATTTTAGAAAGAATTCAAAACAAACTAATACAATTTCTAAATATAAAATTAAGACAGTAATTTACAAATATAATGATAAAAACAACTTAAAATACATTTTATAAACAATTATAATGAACATAATGTAAAAAAACTATGAATAAAAAAAAAATAATAATAATAAATATGATGAAAAAAACTTAAAAGAAAAAGAATTTAATAAAAGAAAAAAAATAAATTAAATTAAAAAAAAAACCAAAAAAACAATTTGAAACTTGTCAATAAAAGAAAAACTATTTTATTATAAACTTTAAATAGTCAAACAAGCAATTTACTTCTAGTGCAACAAGTTATGCTTAAATACTGTTAGAATAAATAATGCTAGTTTAGATATTAAAGTATAGTTTATCTTTATTTATATTAATCTATTTAAATTAATTTTAAATTATATTAATAATAATATAAATAAAAGATTATATAAAATTGATATATATTATTAAAGGTAAAACTGATATGTTGAAAAATCTGAAAAGTAATTATCATAGTAACCTACTTATTTATTGATAGTACCTATTATAATCCACTTGAAACATATGTACTTAGAAGACCATATAACAATACACAAGTTTTTATATAGAACCCCACCACCTTCTCTAATTAAAGAAAGATCAATTTGAACCAACCTGTTCACACTAATATGACTAAGAATAAACATTAATTCCACTTTACCTTATTTAGGTTAGGTGTGAGACAATATCAAAAAGATGTGATTGTAATAATTATGTTAGATTCTGACCTCAGGATGAATAATATTAAAATATTTCTCATCAGTTTTATGACAACTATGAGAAATATTAAAGTAACAAAGGCTGTGTCTATGAAGAGGTTAAAGATTAAAACAAAAAAGGTTGGAATTCAATAGAGAAAAAAAGAGAAGAATTGTGATCTTGTACATACTCTTTTCATTACCAATTTGTTATAAAAAAGATGGAATCTCCCTTCTTGTAAAGTAATCAAAATAGTTCACGTTTCTATAAAAATAATAAAATTATTAAAGATTCTCCAAATCCATAAAATACAATAATGTTCTTTAAAAATCTTTATACTTATTTGTAATGCTCCTTAATGATTGCCTTGACCTTGTGCCAAATCGTAATATCACCTCTACTAACCGTTGAGGAACGTTACGTGGCACACTCGATTTGCAAGCGACAATTCGTCGTATTTGCCCCATCTCTGAACTCGCCTTATTAACCCGTGACAATATGAAAGAATTTTAATATATAAAAATTTATAAAATTTTGACTTGTGACTTAGGCTGATGTTAATAAGGTTGATATTAACGGGGTCGACTGTACTGCGTAATTATTGTAAAATTTAAATAGATGCACAGTCCCGATGGTTCGATAGTCTTGGATAAAATTTTGCAAAGACCACTATTACATATTTAAAAACAAAACTATAGAACTGTTTCTTTTATTTAAACATGAAAAACTTTTAATAATATGCTATGTTTTCTGTTTCCTTAAAAAAAAAAAGAAAAAGGACAAGAAAGAACTTAATTTAGTTTCTTTTAAAAAAAGTGACTCTATAGCAAAAATTATTACCTATCGATCGTTATCGAAAAATCTTCATTAATGAATTTTATTATATAACCACATATCGCACACACCAATGTAACAAATTGTTACGAGAACATTTATTCTTACTTAATACGAGTATTAAATAAATAATAATCAATCAAATCAAACTTGACTTATACTTGTAAATTCTTAAAACAATTTTAATGAATATTTATTCTATTCGCGTCGATTAGTCTAAGTTTAAAATTTATTTGAATAATATAATTGACGACTATAGAAATTCGAATTGTGAAAAATGTGTGTATTGCATAGTGTCAGGCATGACGATTTAATGATCGATATGTTCGATCATTTATCGACCGACCATACTCAAAAAACTTTTTTTTATATTCAAATCAATTGAATGATTGATCATCCCCAAATCGATTTTCATCTCTAGTATATACAGTACATTAAATTTCATTTAGTTTATTGTGTATTATTGCGAGAACATTTTTCACAGGAAACGAATGATTGATTTTCATAAGTTTCTTCTGCTCTAAGCTGTACGAAATAGTGCACCAATCGGGAGCAATTTTTGATAAATACTCAAGATATTCGGCAATTTCATCTAATAGATACAAAAAAAAAAAAATGTAGCACACATCTTATCGTTGGCTAAAATCAACAATAAAGACTTACGCTGTGATATTGGAATATTCAAACTTTCTTTTAATGTTGCTATGACTTCTCCCATATACATAACATTTTTTTTAGATGACGCGTACATGCTGTTTTCAAATTAAAGAATAATCACAAATTCATATTATAATCTTTTCATTCGCTTTTAAAGGATACAAAGAGATTGAATCTGTCATATCTAATAAGCGGCTCAACATTGTTCTTTGATGTTTTTTTGCGGATGAGCAAGCAATTTCTTGAAATGCTTCTTCGAACGTCTTCTGACGTTTAGCTCGAACCTTGAAAAGAAGATTGATTGAATATTTAATGCATAAATGTACAAAAAAAAAACTTACTCTATCAATCAACTCTTTCCGTCGACAAGAAGCACTTGATTTACTTTTTTTACCGATTGCACGACCACTCATGGTTTCGATATCAAGTTAGCTCAACGCGTAGAACCCTAAAAAGGTATTTATATATTGATTGATTGATTGATCTACATACTGATTGATATTATGATAACCGATTAACCTATCTACCCGTGATTTCCTGTGATAATTAACCAATCAAAGTACATAATTTTTATACTGAAAACGAAAAAAAAACTTCGTACGTATAAAAACAATAAATGTACACAAAAAAAAGCTCATTTATATTTAGAGAATAGATAGATGCGTGTAAAGTAGGTAAATGTGATATTTATTGTTAAAAACCCAACTCATTACATTAAAAAATCGCAAACACACTGCAATAACCTACCAAATTTAATCATAAACTCAGATCTTTTTACTACAGTTAGGAATGAAAGTTTATTTAAATCTAACATAATAAAATAGTTTTAGACGAAAACGTTTCCAGTTACCTTCACTATACAGTATAATTTGGTCTGGTTCATGGGAATACTGATTATTTTTACATAGTAAATATAGACGTTCTATCGATGGTTTTTGCAGTGATTTTTTATTGGTGAAATGTTGTGTTCCCACAAAGTACTTTAAAGTATATAAATAAGTTACCCGGGCAATTGATTTACATCAGCCAATCAGACGAATGTCCCGGTTCCAACGTAAAATTTAACCGTTTCCAACACGTGAATTTATTTTGTCACCGAAAATTCACGTACAAGTGCTGCGACGTTTTAATTCAAAAAATGCCAAAGAAATTTAAGGGAGAGAACACGAGAGGTAGTGTCCATATATAAAGCAATTCTTGCAAATATTCTTTTCGAAGCTGACTGCTATGTCTATAAATTATTTTAGTCACTGCGGCAAAGGAACGTAAAGCTGCACACCAGGCAGAAGTAACTAAAGTAAAACAAGCTGAAAAAGAACGCAAAGATGCAGAAGAATGGTCTGTAGGCTCAAAGGATTCCTCTAAAAAAGAGTCACAGAAGGTTAAGAGGGTACGTTCTTAATTTTCCAAATTGATCCTATTGATCCTTTAGATTGTACGAATAAAGGTTTATATAACATAAGCACTGATCGCATATTTGAATCTTTGTTTTTACTTCTATAGGGAGCACTATTAGCCAAGAAGACCGAAGCTGCACGATTGCTGGAACAAGAAGAAAACGAACTTTCAAAACATAAACCATTATTAAAATTGACAAATAAGTCCGGCGAAGAGGTTTTATAATTTTTTTCTTGATTGATTTATTTGATTTACTTGTTTATTAATTGAGATTCTATAATTTAGAAAAAAGCTATAAAACGAACACAAGTTCAAGAGCAAGCAAGTGCAGAGCATAGACAAGTCCCTGAGTTTTCTGCTTCTAATATCGATGACGCTATAGATTTGATGACCGTCGTCACAAGTTCATCAACTGCTGTAGGAAGTGCTCCAAGACAGGCTGGAAGTGCCTTAAATATTGAAAAACATCCAGAGAAACGGTTTAAGGTTTATATTCTTTATTGACCTTGTTTAACTCGATTGTTTATTTTCTAAAAAGTATTTATTGTTATTGCCAGGCTGCTTTAGCCGCATATGAGGAACGCGAAATGCCAAGGGTTAAAGAAGAAAATCCAGGTTTGCGTTATACACAATATCGGGAAATTATCTACAAAAAATTTCAGGTTAGTTATATTCTTTAATATCAATCTCTCTTCTGAAAACGTCAAATGAATTCTAATTTTTTTAAAAAAATTCTGATCAAAAGAAATCACCAGAGAATCCTTTCAATCAGGAAAATATTATACGATATAATTCTTCTAAACATGTGCAAGAAACCTTGATAGAATCAACGAGAAAGGATATAGAAGATAGGCTACGAGTTTAGGCGAATGTTTACACAGGAGAATCTTATATCGCATGTGATAATACATGATTATTTGTTTTGATTCCAATACATTCGAGGTTTTAAGAATATTAGAGTATAGAGTTTTATATACGTCCAATTGTATATAATCTCAATATTGTATAGCATATATTTTTGCATTAGGTCCTTGGGAAGGTTTTAAGTCAGTGATCTTTGTTAAATGTAACAGGTTTATTATAATGATCATAATAAATTATATATTAATAAGCCATGAAATGTATTAATCATTGTGAAAAGATTTTAACATATTCCAGGTGGAAGTATAGGTAATTACTGGTAAAACACTACATAAAAAAGTTTCCTATATCTTGAATTTTTATCGCAATAAAAATTATTTTGTTAATAAGTAGTATAGTTATATATCTAACTTTGGCCAAAGCAGTAAACGTGCAAATATTATTTTTTCCTTCGCTGTAGAAACACAGTACCAGCTATAGATATTTTTATTACTTCTGATATAACATTTACACATTTACTAATTTCAGATATAGCAAATTAAAAGATATTCATAATATTTTATCTAAATAACGTTACGTACTTTAAACTATTGGAAATATACGTATTATATTATGACTTGTCAATTTTTTTTCGGATTATGTTATCTGGTCATTTAAAAGTCAATGAGGTCACAAGATCTTGCGTAATTAAACGAAGTGAAAAAAAACTAAACAAAAGCGATACGATATCAATTACAAACCGGAAATTAAATACATATCACAGAACAGACCATCATGCTATGTAACAATTAAAGTTTTATGACGTATTAATAGATTTTTCGACTTAGTTTGAGTTAATCTACTTCATTCTAACCATTTGTTCCACATATACCAGAGGCAGTGCATCAAAATTTATAGTACGTATTGGTATAGGGGAACTTATTAATAAAATTGATTAATAATCAGTTGATTTATAGAAAGTTTTTTTTTGATACGTATCGATATTACATTTTGATCTAATTTATATAATAATATCACATCGAATAAATTTCTTCTTAAAGATGTTAACACTTTTAAATAAATATCCTCAGTGCAAAAATGATTTTAATGAAAAGAAAAGAAAATTTATTGTACCTTTTGAAAATGTTTTGTCAATCATCGTAAATAACACTAGAAAAACGGCGACGTTTTGTGGGCTGGAGCATTAATTATTAGGTCTTACACCTTGAAATCAAATTAAATAGTATTTAGATTTTATAAATTACTATTACTTGTAAGCTTACATTATAAGAAAGCAACTTTTGATTCTTCTCATTCTGCATTGTTTTGTAATCTGACAAAGAAAAAGCAAGTGTACGAATCTTTAATACGCCTAGATGTAAGACTGGTTGCAAATTCCTTGTTTTCAAGATTTATTACAGCATGTGATAACTTTAAGCATTGTGGTTATAAATTGTCATCGCCCAAGCAGAACATAAAAAACTACATGTGGAGCAATTTTTTTTCCAATGAGTCGAATTATTATTACTTTGTTATAGTTTAATATTGAAATGCTCTAAATCGGTGAGCCCGAAGTTTGACTTCGTGTAACGGTCGGATGGTTTCAGGTCGAAAAAGGCGTTTAGATTTGGCGAGTGGATTCGATTCAGGTCGGATTATCAAGGATAATCTACTACTTCGAGAATTGCACTATTTCACACTATGTCGGAACTACTGGACAAATCAGGATTTTACTAACTTTTTACAGATAGGTTTGTACTTTAACACAATGATTCTTTACAGTCACTCGTAGAAGGATCCTGAATTCGATGTTTTTATGATACGAAATCCACTTTATTCACTTAAGCAAATTACATGATATTTATAAGAAAAATTATATCTATTTCTAGGATGCCAATATCCCATATAGCCATTATCCGCTTATAATGATTATATTGCTTATATCGCATATATTGATTATAATGATTATAATTAATATATGCAATGTAAGCATTATACGTAATTATCGGCATTATAATCATTATAAGAACAGGCATCCCATTTTTAGTAAGAGATCTTCACAGCCGGGGGCGTGACTAATGATCGTCGACTAAATGGATAATATAGATAGCGATAGTGTATAATTGCACATTTTAATTATAGTATAGGCAACGAAGGCTGTATTACTCAGTATATAGTTTCTTACACGATTTTGCACATAAACTAAAAAATAGCATAACAAGTTAATATACTGTATTTGCCAACGATATGTAATACATTTATAATAATGTTTGATATATTTTTAACAGATAAACTATTCTTTATCAAAAGTCAGTTAATATATCTTATTAAGAGTCAGCAATTATTTTTTAGACCACGATTTCAGTATCTAGACGTCGAACCTAATTTTGATTCAATTCCCGAACCTAAGCCAGGATCAGTTGAACCGGGAACTGGAGTGAGATTTGAAAAGCTTCCACTTCGCTCCCCTCAACACTAGCCAACTAGATAATAAATACATGAAAGTTATGTTACATGGATGGCGAAAGATAAATCAGGTATACTTTTGTTTAGTTGGATATAAGCAGAATTTTGCAGTAAGCATTACACATGCCCGAGCCCTTTTGTTGGTCATGCGTCATTGTCATGACTATGGCATTCATTTGATACAGGGTAATTTTATTTTCTAATAATAAACTATTCATTTATTAACGTTAAAATTCAGTTAAAAGTCGGCTATTTTATTTTAAACCAAAATTTCGGCATCCAAATTTTGACTCCCAATTAGGTTCAATTTCTGGATACGCAACCTACAATCTGGATCACCAGACATTTTCGAAAATTTTGTAATGTAAGACTTGAAAGGCTTCCACCTCGCTTTCCTCAGCTCCAGCCAATAATCTAGATTCATATTTAAAAACTAATAAGCAAGCACAAAAGACAAAATAGATTATTGAACCTGTCAAATATCAAATCAACAAAAATTTAACTATGAGGTCTTTGCCTTGAACATTACCTTACAGGACTATGTAGATTTTATGAATAAAAATTAGAATTCCAATCATTCAATAATCCAATTCAAATAAACTTTTTTTTTATTTTGTAGAACTTACTAAGTTTTACCAAAAAAAAACAAAAAAAAAAACAATTATTTAATTTTTATTCATAAAATCTACATAGTCCCGTAAGGTCATTTTCAAGGCAAAGACCCATATTTCAAACTCAAGTAACTGATAAACAAGATATTAATGTTGAATTTATTAAAGCTTTTATTTAGATTCCTCTTTTGAGTTTAAATGTAGAGCGTTAATTATCAAATTATAAGCATATTTTAGATGATGGAGGACTTTTACTGAAAAAAAATATTGGAAGGATAAATTTTTTACATTTTAACGAACGTTGTGGGACCCGAATGGACCCTGGCCGTTCGGGGTGGGATATTACTTAATTAGGGAAGGAGTCGATCGCATCCGTCGCATTCGTCGCATGCGACCGATCAGTCGCATGTGACGCATACGTCGAATGTGGCGGATAGCAGCGATCGAGTGGAAGGTAAATATCAGTAGGATACGACTGATTAATAGTATCAGTGATA
>CAJVQA010001521.1:0-25253 GCA_910591915.1 Cetraspora pellucida | reverse complement strand
CTTTAAGTAGTTAGACGAGCAACTTACTTCTGTTTGAAGTAATGCGGCAGGTTGCACTTAGGTACCTTTAAGGTGGCTGGGTGATGCTAGACTTAGTTGTTAGGAATATCAATGTAATTGCAATAGTAATCTCATGATCTTAATAAAGTACTAGCGTGACTGCTTATATTGGCAAAAAAAAAAAAAAAAAAAAAAAACTAATAAAGAATATTGAATATGTTCTTGTTCTTATTTTTTAAAAAATAAGGTTTTTTTGTACAAACATCTTGTATACCTATTTGGAATGATTGATGCATCCTTTTTTAAAAAGGTACTTTATATTATGTATTATTTTTATATTAAAATAACTTACATACTATATAATTTTTATTTAGATTTAATAAAATTCAAACTATCTATTTATTATAGAAGCTAAAACAACTTTATAAGAAATAATTCATACAATATCATCAATGGATAATATAATGTTTACTCTTATTGCTTTTGATAAATATAATATAGGTGAAAATAATTATAAAGATGAATACAAATATGAAGATATTGAAGATACTAATACTGAATTAAAAATTGATAAGCATAAAAACACACTTTACATTGTAAAATTTATTTATAACTTGTATAATTAAACTTTTTATTTATTTTTTATTTTTTAGGTTTTAGAAATTTTGAAAAATGCATATAGTCTTCCACAATGAAAAAAATGACTAAAAAATATTGAATCAAACTTTATTCCAATTCAAAAAATAGTTAATGATATAAAATGCTTAAAGCAAGCAAAGCATCTTCTACAAACATGAAATGGATGAAATAAAAACACCTTTTATTGGCAATAAAGTTAATAATTAATTGAACAAATTAATATATACTAAAATAAAAGACTTTTAAGAATGTCTTATGATTTATGAAACAAAATTCAATTATTATATGTAATGATAATATATTTTTGTTCTTAATAAAAAATTAAAAAAAAGGTTATGCTATAAATAATTAAGGAATTTTTTTAAGAATTTTGTAATATAACGCTATAGCGGAATACTGCTAGTCCCCTCAAATCACATGATTAATATTTAATATTCAAAAATTAATCTAATCAACTAAATATTTATTTGTTATGCTACATCTATATACAATAATAGTTAGTACACCTTAAAATTCCTATGAAATTATCTAATATATTTACACAAAGAATGTCCTGGGTCATTACTTGAAACACAGTTTAAAGAGTGCTAAAAATTAAGTTAGTCAATATTTCTCAACATAGTATCCCAGACGTGTTTCAATACGGACATAGTATCCTGGACATGTTTCAATACGGACATAGTATTCTGGACGTGTTTCAATACAGATTGTGATTTGCTCTACGTACATCGCCCAAATTTTATCAGTGAACTATGTACGTACGCACGTACGTACATGCATACCCGATCTAATTGATATGCATTATACTTATACGTAGTAAGAATACGTAGTTTCACAAAACTGGATATAATAACGTATTCGAATACAGAAC
This sequence comes from Cetraspora pellucida, assembly GCA_910591915.1. Classification (NCBI taxonomy): domain Eukaryota; kingdom Fungi; phylum Glomeromycota; class Glomeromycetes; order Diversisporales; family Gigasporaceae; genus Cetraspora; species Cetraspora pellucida. The sequence goes on along the minus strand of CAJVQA010001521.1, from coordinate 23,743 downwards.
CAACAGTTAATATCATGTAGTTACTGTCTAAACTATTAAAAATAACCCAAGACACGATTGTTTAGATGAAAACTACATTTGTTTAAAGCTAGATTATAACAGTTATTGAATTTGTTAATTGCATCTCAAAATAACATAAACAGTCACATGCATAAATTTCAAATTACATAAACAACAAACACTCTGAAAAGCAACTAATAGATCATACCAGTTTCCTTGTTACCTAACTTAATACTAATTTGTTAGCTGTCATTATTTCTAATTGCAATATTTAAAAGCATAGCAATTAGCATGAATTTCATAATGTAATATAAGAATGCTAATTACATAAGTAATGTATATACCTTACAACCCTTTTGATAATGACCAAGTTCTCCATATTTTTTGCATCGACGTTGGTTTGTTTTGATATTTCTTGCTTCGTGTGCTGATTTGAGATGTTTACTACCTGTTGGTCGACCCTTACCGTGACGTACTTTTGGATTTTTAATACAAAAAGCTATAGAATTATCAATTTCGTCATTTTCTTTATCACTATTATCTGCATCAGTAACACTTTCATGATCTTCTAAATTTGATTCATCGCTATCATCAACAAATTCCTCGAGCAAACTGATTAATTTTTCAGATTTTGAATGCATTTGTAATGCCTTACAAAGAGCTTTCTTGTACGTTTCATAAATTTTTCCGTAAGTGACTTTTTGCTCTAAAACAGTTAAATTCTCTTCTATTGAGTCTTTTCCAAGAACAGATAAATATTGAACAGAAAAGGAGCAACTCGATTGATTCAGTATTTCTTGATAAAACTTATCTGCAACTAAAAATGGTTCTTCCATTCCATTTTCGCTTGTACAAAACCATCGTGAAGGTAAAAGGCGAATATGAAATTTTGCCTTACTTGTAACTAACATCACTTGAAAATAGTGTCTACACACAATGCCATGATGAATGATAGACAAACAGGAACATAGATGAGATCCATTTTGTAATAATATAACATAGTGTTTGCTTTTTAATGAGTTGCCGACATTAATAGTCCATAACTCTTCAATATCATCTAGTCCAACGAACTCAATCATTTGTTTAAGCATAGCTTGCAAATCGTCAGCACTATATTCCCAAGAACTAAATTGTAGATCATCATCATCTAAACTTTTCATATCCTCACGAGCAACTTTATTAGCGACGTAATATACGGATTGATTTATTTCATCTCATTGTATTTTCAGCATCGTAGGAGTAAGAAACTGCTGGATACACTGATCTACTTTTGAGAACAAAAAATTAACCTTTTCCTGATGTTTTATCATTGGAATTGCCAACTTCCAGAATTTATACTCGTTTTCTTTATCTTAAATATCGAGCAACTTGTGAATTTCAGTGGCAAGTTCACACAATGAAGTGTTTGAATTATATATTAAACGCTTTAGGCATGCGTTCATAGATTCAACACGCGACGTAGCGATCATACCGCCCATAAATTTAAAATTAGTAAAACAGTGTGCCCAATAGTTTTTGGACTTATATAAAAATTTCAAATAATGTTGAGCTTTAGTATGATTATTAACAAGCTGTTCAAAACATTGTTGAAATCCTTCCTTACTCAAACAGTTGCGACAAAGGTAAAAGTCATCAAGAAACTTTTGATAAGTTTCACCTAATAATTTTCTTAAGTTTTTATGCAAATTCTGAGTAATGTGGTATGCACAATGGATTGGATATGTATTTGTAAATACTTGATGAATAGCAGTGTTAACGGCAGAATCAGCATCAGTAAGTATAACTAAAGGTTGAGTATTAGTAGCCTTAACTATTTGCTGGAACATCCAAATATGAGATTCAAGACTTTCGTCAGCCAGAAGTGCTTGCGCCAACAAGATATTTTGACGGTTATTATCAAATCCGACAAATAATGATAGTGCCATGCCATAGCAGTTTGTCTTATGTGTGACATCATTGAAAACACAGTCAGAATATCAAATCCAATTTTCAACTTGCTCCGGTTTCATCCAAAGTAAGTGCGTCAAGGTATTATCTTCGTCTCAGCCTCGGGCAATGACCCAACGTGAATTCTTTTCCTTTTGTTGGTCTAACCAATTTGAAATCTGTGCAGTGTCATTTGACAAGGACTTAGCAGTAGGCCGAAATCTTTGGATTATACGGTATAGATCTTTCGAGTGAATCGGATAGGTTGGATACTTTCCTTCAAGAAATTTCCTTTGCACTGTTGCTCTAAATTTACAGTACATAGTCATGAACTTCACATCTTCCAGCATTGAATCGGTAAATTTCTTGGCATCTTCAAACACAATTAACTCACGATTTAATGGATGATTATGTTCATATACTATCTTGTTGACGACTATAGTACCTTCAGGATTATTAACTTTTGGACAGGAAGTATTAACCAAAAAAGGACATTGGGTCTTTTTTGTATTAGTATCTTTATTTGAAGTTGAGTCATATGAACGACTATGTTCACATAGAAAAGTCCGCTAGCGAATAATACCCTCTTCACGTTGAATTCGGTCTTTTACAATACGAAACCCTTGTTCTTTGGCCCATTCATTAAGAAACTTTTCACATGCTTCCCACATAGAAAATCTCTTTCCCGAACACAAAGATGTAGTTACATATTCGCAAGTAATAATTGACTCAGAATCTAATAAGTATCATAGTTACAGAGTTATACAAAGCAGTTACCACAAACACTAATAAAAATTATACCTGTCTTAACTTCTAATTCCAAACTGCTAACAACATCAAGAAATTCATATCCGTTCTGACTTTCACTTATTGTTTGACTACTAGACTCGCAAGAAAATTCGTTTCTTTCTAAGCTTTCACATATTATACTATATAAGAGATAAGATGAAGAAACAGTAAGTATTATAATAGAACATAATGATAGTATGTACTGTTCGAAATGAAAAAGCTCTATTAAAAAATAGTTATTTTACTATAATCTACTCTTACCCTAAAATGAGAAAAAGACTATGTTAATAATCACCCTCATCTTACCCATTAAGAAGAGATATACAAACTTTACGTGATTTGTTATCATACGTACATTCAAAAACTAGCAATTTTTCGTATGTCCGTACTATCATACCGTACTATTTACTTAATATGAAAGTAACTTAAAAAAGGCGCACTACAATTGCAAGCACTATTAGTACTGTGTATTGGCCCTTATACATATACACTTCTAAACAATCTGTCTTCACTACGATCCCTTGTTTATACAGGCAAAAAACTCACTAAGTCAATTATCTAAGTATGCCGTTACTGTAACAAAAGATGCAAAAGGGGTAAGAAAAGGTGTATCAAATTTAATGAGAGTTTGGTTATATAGAGTTTTGAATTGCTGTGGCTTAGATTATTAATTGAATTTAACTAACATGAGTCTAATTGTTTATTTATGCAATGACTAAAAGTAAAATTTAAACTCCATCACTGTGCTTCATCATACAATACATCGAATCATATTCCAAAATCAGGTCACCTGATCACGATCCTTTTACCTAGCATACCTTTTATGCGATGCATGCGAATTAAAGAGCAATTAATAGAAGTTAGGAACATTTATTAGAGGGTCTATTAACGATAGCATATATAAGAACGCGATACAATGGATTCTTCCAAAAATAGAAATACTAAATCATTGGGGGTGTAGTATAAACAACATTTGCAGGTTTGTGCTACTAAACAATTATTTATTACGAAATCGTGTAACGTACTATCGAAATTTGTGGTCTAGCGGTAAATGCATATACGAAAAATAATAAAATTCTTTTTTTAATTATTTTATAAAATTATTCTAATAAAAAAACTTAAATTTAAGCAATGTTTATAAAATCATGAATGAAGAAAAGGACCTATTTTTTCTGCATTATAAAAAATCGATATTATGGCTTAAATATTTATATTAATAAATTATCAATGCTATGTTTTTTTTAAGTGCCGATTTCATAAATGATTTTGGTAAAAGCACTAGCATAACCAACAATCGAGGGGGAGTCATGTAATGTTTCGATCCAGATTGTTGCATATCATAATTTCAATCATGATCGTAAGTCATCCATAAAGTTTTGAGCTAATTACTAATTGTCTTTATTTATGATATTGTACAAATTTTTTTCTTTCTTAACATTTACTTGCACAATGGAAAAAACAATTAATAGTGCTTTAGTCGAAACAAAAAAATGTACAAGATGCAATTGTGACAGACCACTTGTAGACTTTCTTAGTGATAAAGACATTTATTCTGGTTGCAAAACTTGCTGTAATAGTAAATCACAAGCAAAAAAACGAAAAAAGCAAGAAATCAACAATTGTATGATGAAAAAGGAAAACATTATTGATCTCTTAAATATTACAGATCATATTTATAATTCACTCTTAAGCAATAAAGATGTGGATGATGATTTTGCAGGACAAATGAGATTTCAACTTGAATTTAACATTAATTCAGAATCAATTGATGAAACTCTTGTTGACATTGAGCAGAACAAAAACTTGAGCATTGCCAACCTAGTTATTAATAAAATTAGTAATGGCGATGGCTATTCATATGTACATCAATCAATCTATAATAGTAAAAAACAGGACTTTGTAAAATATACGTATTGGTGCAATGCTCAAAATGAGCTACATAAGCATTATAAGAAAGTTAGTGACAAATCAAGGCAACGTAGTACTGAAGCATACATTGAACGTTATAATTATAAGAGTATAATTACTATTAAAATTAATTTCAAAAACAATATTATAATTGTTAATATATCTCATGATCTTTTGCATCCACGACCTGAAAAATTCAATGTAACAAATGAAATTAAAGATTATATCAACACTTATAGTCAATAAAATGTTCCTGATATTTATCAATTAATTAAGAATCAACATATAAAAGGATATAAGACTTTGATAATTAAACAAGTACATTATTAGTGGTCAAAATTATCACAAGCAGAATATCAATCTTCAGATGACAAGCTTATTTTAGTAAAAACATACCTTCAAAATTAAAATCAAGAAATTCTATTTTTTAATGAACATGCATTTGTTTTTGTAACAGCATTTATTCATATCTTACTACTAAACAAATTAATAGAATTTATAATAGATGCCACATATAATACAAATAAACTCAAATATGAATTGTATAGTGCTATGGTAATTATTGATGGCTCAGGGTTCCCGATCTCTTACTTATTTATATCATCTAGTAAAAATCGCAATATTACAAATATTATTACAGCATGGTTTTCTGCATTAAAAACAAAGAAGTTAACTAATGTAGGAATATTTTATACTGACAAAGATATGTCACAAATTAACACTGCAAAAAATATTTGAACTAATATAAAAGTACAGTTGTGTTTATGACATATCAAACGTGCGATAGAACAAAAACTATCATTATATGCAAAAATACAACTTATATGATATAATTCTATTGAAGCACATGAATAATGTTCTATAATCGATTCTTTATAGCAACCACTTGTATTTAATGGAATAAATCAGGTGAATGTAGATAATAATATGTTGAGTTCAGGTCAATTAGCTAATAAAGAAACTCATATACAAATAAAACATTTAATAACAAACCATTTTAATCGGCATATGCTTATACCTAAAGAAGATAAGACATTTACGAATAATGGAAATGTAATATAGGTTGAATGTATTACAGAAATATACACATACTGTCATAATAATAATTTAATTATAGTGTGGGCATATCTCTGATGCGAGTGGTATTTTAAGAAGTAATAGTGTCTTTGGACATAATCATCATTTAATAATATTAGAATTCTACGCACCACAATGGTGATTGAATCTCATTGCTGATTTTTAAAATGAAACTATCTTTATAAATTTAACCATCCTCGCTTGGACCTTCTCTGTTTTATTATTATAAAAAAGGTATATAAAAACTGAATATATATTTATTTATATTTTTTTAAATTAATTTTTTTTTTTAATTTACATTATAATTTAGGCAGTTGCTCATCAAATTAATACTTTTAAATTATTGTGTTGTAGGTGGCAACTTACTTCTTGGCAAAAAGAATTCCAAAAAGAATGGAATTTATTAACATCATGACATTGTAACTTTGATCAATATTTGACAAATAATGAACACTGGTTTTGTTCATGTTCCTATTTTGCAACAAACCGATTCTTTTTATGTAAACATTTGATTGTTCCAATTGGTTTAAAGCTGCATTCATTTTTTTATAATATATTACTTATATATATTTTTTTACATTAATAAATTTAAATTTCTTAAGCTAATTTTTTTATATATTTAGGTCTGTCATAATTCAACATATCCTCTAATCTCAATATCACCAAATAACCCTTGGCAAGAAATATGAAAATACTGTAATCTTGAAGATAATTATGAACCTCTAACAATAAATAGTAATTCTATTATCAACATTAATGAAATCCCTATAACGAATAGTGCAATTGAAATAAATAATGGTTCTGTAGACATAGTCGAACAAAAACATAATCAATTATGTCAGATTCTAAATGAGGTAAAAAATTTTATAATTATTTAATATTATATTCTTAATTAATAATATTTATATTGATATTTAGGCACAACGTATTCTTAATGAGTCGAAGGTTCTTCATAATCAGCAGAAGTTTCTTGATAACATGGAAGAAAAGTTAATTCCTCTTAACAAATTAGTTGAAGATATTTTGCATCATGAGAAACGACGCACATTACCATGAACGTGGAAAGATAGTAATATGAATACACAATATTATGGATGAAAACTTTGTGTATAAATGTAATAGTTTTATATCCTTGTGAAATTATAATAATAAAGCTTATAACTTTATTGGCAATAAATAAATAAATATATTCGATACATTTTCGTGAAATGTACTATCACTATTAAATATATTTGATATATGCACTATCACTATTAAATAAATTAATTTTTTTATATACTTCGATAATAAATTAATTTTTTTATATACTTCGATAATAAATTAATATTTTTATATACTTCGATAATAAATAAATTTTTATATACTTCGATAATAAATTAATTTTTTATATACTTCAATATTTATCGGTGATAAATTAATTTTTTTTAATATTTATCGATCACATAATTGGTCGGTCCATCACGTGACTGCCCCCTCGATTGTTGGTTATGCTGGTGCTTTTGATTTTGGTGGTTATGCTAAAGGGGTTCTTAAAAAATAAAGTGATTGAAAGTTACACAAACTGATGTACGAAAAAAATTGCAAACCTTTTTTTCTAAACTCATTCACTTGTGAGCTAAATTTCGTTGGTAGGTTTTTTCTGGATAAAATTTCCAAGCTAAAAAAGAACATTTTCATATGTAAACTTTGAAATACTGACTTTAAAGATTACGTATCGTTATTCTGATTTAAACAATTCATTCTTGTAATTAGTTCTAGCATTGCTTTAACTCAATTATATATTTCAGTGCATTATAAGATTCCTTATTACATGATTCCTTATTATATGATTCCTTATCCAAATAACAATAATTCAATGAATCTAGAAATCAAAATTGAAGCTCAGGAATTATCTCTTGCCTTAATATTTTTCTTGGTTGGATACGAGCAGTTCTAGTACTGGTTGAAAAATAATGTCAGAAAGATCAAGCAAATCAGATGATTCAAAAGGGATCGATGTTTCCTCTAAACCAACACTGAATGTCTTTGCGCAACCCCATTTCAGAACAAAAACAAATACTACACGTTTATCTTTCAAAGATTTTCATAAAAATGTTCCAAATCCAAATTTACAGTCTCCCAGTGACTCCTCACCAAGATCAATTTTTCAACTGGATAGCTCTTCGGATATTTCATTAATTTCAAAAACTTTTCCAACAAAACAAGACAATTCAGAAACAGAATTAGAAGAATGTACAACTGAACAAGATTCTATTCAAGAAATTTCAACGAACGACGACTCAGCTGTATTACCAGAATTGAATCCATTATGTCCCTCTCATTCTGATGAAGAGTTACCTCTACAATCAGACTCTATTCATATGAAAGACTTGCAAATTCGACAAACAGACATGGAAATTAACGACTGTGATATTGAATCATGTATTATACAAAATCCTCAGGAAGTTGATCTATCTTTGAAAGGCAATCAAAATCCTTCTTCAGAAGTTTTATCCTCCTCAAGTAACCAGCTTGATCTATCATCAGTTGATGAATGTATGCCTATTAATGCGCATACTTCAAATGTCATGAAATCTTGTTTTCAAATCAATTCAAAGAATCCGAGAAATAACGCGAAAATTGATGACCTCCACAAGGAAAATGAGGGAGACGATTTGGGAATTATAATTGAAGTTGCTCACAGATGGAAAAAAGAGGTTTCTAGAAAGGATTCCTTAATCAAAGAACTGGTGAGAGGCATTGACTTTTCAACCATCTCATAAATTTTGCCAATAACATACCTCTTCAATTATACTTATAATATCGTAATTATGCTACCTATAGCATGATGAGATTCACAGATTAAAAAAAACCATTGAGCAACGGGATCATTCTTTGTCTTTATACATAGAGCGTATGTTCATTGTAGAAGCGCTAATAAAACGCCAGCAAACTTATACTGATCATAATCGTGAGAGAATTGAGAAAATGAAATCAAAATACTATCTATATCGCAATAGTTTATCAAATATGTTGAAACGTATGGAAGAAGTACGGGATGAAAAAAATCGAATCGAAAGTGAAATTGGGTCTTTAAAATGTGGTGCGTAAAACTTTTTAAAAATGTGACATCATATTAACCTAATCATATTAAATAAACCATATTGTGACTTATATCGACAGAATTTGATAAACTTGTTACACAGCACAAATCCATTTCTGAAAGTCATGCTTCTAATTTTCAGTCACGTATGTGAATTCGCGGTTTATTTACATTATAAGTGTTATTGTAAGATCTCGCCGTAATTTAATAATGATATTGTTTTGCATCATGAAGAACAATCTCAAATAGCGCAAATTACTGATCTAAACACCCATCTCACTGAATCTAATACGCAACTTAATAATGTTATCGCACAACTTCGTCAATTGATACAAGATTCAGATGCTAAGTCTTCATGCTATGCGTCTGAGCTTGAATCTACGCGTGAAAAATTGGAAGCATTATTACGTGAACGTGGTACAGAAAGAATGGAACATATGAACAAATGCCAGAATATAGAGTCATTATTAAAACTTTCTGAAGACAACAACAAAGCATTGTCAACAAATCGAAAAGAAAATGAAAAGAGGTATATTTTCTTTTTTTTTAAATAAACATCGCACTTTAAAATTCTGATAAAATTTTTACTTATACAGAATTGCCCAGTTGGAAGTTCAATTAAATGAGCTCGAATCTGGGCGCGAAAAATTGGAAGTATTATTACGTGAACGTGATACAGAAAGAATGGCGCATACGAACAAATGCCAGAATCTAGAGTCTTTATTAAAACTTTCTGAAGACAACAACAAAGCATTAACGACAAATCAAAAAGAAAATGAGGAGAGGTATGTTTTCCTTTTCTTTAATTAAACAACATTGCACTTTAAAATTCTGATAAAATTTTTATTTATACAGAATTGCCCAGTTGGAATTTCAATTAAATGAGCTTGAATCTACGCGCAAAAAATTGGAAGTATTATTACGTGAACGTGATACAGAAAGAATAGCACATATAAACGAATGCCAGAATCTAGAGTCTTTATTAAAACTTTCTGAAGACAACAACAAAGCATTAACGACCAATCAAAAAGAGAATGAAGAGAGGTATGTTTTCTTTTTCTTTAAATAAACAACATCGCACTTTAAAGTTCTGATAAATTTTTTACTTATACAGAATTGCCCAGTTGGAATTTCAATTAAATGAAATTGAATATAGACATACAAATTGTACATCTGGTATATCTATGTTTCTTTATGAAATGATTTTGGTTTCTTTCTAAACTAAAGTGTTAATTTCATTCATTACTTAGTGGCTATCGGAACTACCGATATTCCAGATCTTGATCTTAATATACAATATAATAAGATTATACTCAAATTTGATCAAGAACAATCTAGCAGTGAAACAAAAATAGAAGAGCTGTCTAGGACTGTTGAGACTTGGAAGGTACATTGTATTTAAATAAAACAGTGATGTTAAGTGTCTTGCTCATTGGTAATTATCGTATTCTTTATAATTTATTACGTAACTTAATGAATGATATAATGAATGAATATGACACTTACCGATGATCAAGACGTTTAACAACACTGTAATAAATGTTTTTGCGTGCACATAATTATTTTGGACATTAAATGTTCAATAACATGTTGTCTAAATTTGGTGGATTAGTCTAAAGCAGAGTCATTTGAATCACAATTAAGTATAATTTCCACAAAGCATGATGAATTACAAAATGAACACAACAAAGTTGTCGAAGAGATGATCAACGTTAATCGTCAGGTAACCTACATTGAGCAATCATTAATACACGTTTGGATCAACATATACAAGAATACTCAACCAAATGTAATTTTAGCATAATGAGGCTGTTGATAAGGCCCTCAATCGTGCTGCTTGTTATTACCAAGACATGGCAAAGAGGACAGCAGTAGAACATGAAAATGATATTCGCAAACGAGATTGTAAAATTCGTGAAGCCGAAGCCAAAGAAATAGCATTGACTGAAGAAATTGTATGTATAAATTTTAATCGTGTCATAATTTATATTAATTAAAATTTTTTTTATTGAATTTTATAGAAATCCATAAAATCTAAGCTCATTCGAACGGAATTAAATGAGAAGTCTTTACTACGTCAATTGGTATAAATTATTTTCATAAAGATATTTAAATATTGGAGTGAGTCAATAAAAACTAAGTAAAATGAACTTGATCAAATTTTTTAAATTCTGTAACTTTGTAAAGTTTTGAAAATTTTTTACTTTATTTGAATTGACTCACCATATTATGAATTACTTTTATTAACCTTGTCTGTTTAAATAAAGCGATTGAGAAAAGGATGTAGTGTATGCAATGTTTCTACTACTGGAAATACGGTGAGTGATTTATTTGCTATTTATTCAATTTTCTATTCTGTCATCATTTCAAATGAAAGTATTTTTATCTTTATAGACTAAAGAATTCCACATTACGGATAATGCGATAAAAGCTGAATCCAACGACGAATTAAAATCGGGACCTTCAAATGATTGGTTGTCACCAAATGCACAAACACGGTCTAAAAAACGAAAGGCAAGTGTCTATGTTATACCCGAAGTTGACACCTAGCTGACTGAATTTAGCTCTGAAATTAAATATTCTTGTATGCATTAGCCTATAATTTAGGCAGTGTAATTTCGGCCTGAAGTTGCAACATATATACCATTAATATTTTCTAAGCTTTAAATGAATTGACATTAAACGGTTTTTTCAAACTATAAAACAGCTTGGTCGTTCCAGCGATACCGACGGCTCTCAATACACAACACGATTGTCAGTTCCTTCAACACCTAGTACATCGGGATCAACACAGATAGGCACACGAAATCGCAAAGCTAAATGATATTGCATTTTCTACAATATTTTATTACTTTAGCTTAATTAAATTATTTACAAATATTGAAATTATATTGATATTAAAATCTCAACAATCTTAATAATCTTTCAAATTCCATGACAACGAATTAATATTATATATTTATGAATGTCCATGTTTGTCATAGAATTGGAATAATCTATCTAAAGCTCTAAAAGGTGCCTTCATGAATTGTATATGTAAGTCAAAGAATGACAAGTGCATATATATATTTTTTTTTTAAAAAAATAATTTTTAGTCTATATTTGTTGAATAGTTTCTTTTATGAATGTAATTAAAAATATTTTTTAAATCAAACTTATTTCCGATCTTGATATCGGTAGCACTATTTCTTCCTTTTCTCTTGCACTTTTCTCCTTTTTTTCCACATCTCTTCTTGCTCGATTATACATGTATAAACCACTGAAAGTAAGAACAATTCCTATACCTTGAACAAAAGTAGTTCTTTGACCAAACCATATTATGCTTGCCGTAATAACAAAAATTCGTTTTACTAATGAAGCAATTGAATATGTAACGGGGGAAGTAATAGATAAAATTGATAGTGCCAATATATTTTGAGCAAAATGTGAGGTACCATTAAGCCAAAAATAAAAAGCAATAGTCCAACCATTTAATGAAGAGTGAGAAGGAATGCGATATGACCAAAATTGTTCAATGAGTAAAGGAAAACCATCGTAGTATAGCCAAATTGGAGTCATAAAGGAAAATGCCATTAGACTAGAATAAAACGATACATTAAGTTCATCAAGTTTGCGCTTTTCAAAACTTGAATGACCTTTGAAAAGTAATTTTTTTGAAAAAATATTCTGAGCAACAAAAATAACGGTTGAACTCAATGCGAAAAGAAAACCAATAAAATTTGCCGTCGAAGAGGAAGAACAAGCGAGCATTACTCCAATAGTAAGTGGCATTAAAGAAATATATACTGGATAAGAATAATTAACTTTAAAACCAAATCGATAGAAAATTACTGTGAACAGAGGTGAGAGAGCCTATATAATTGGCGATTACTAAATAAGACTAATTGTGAATATTTCTACAGTGAAAAGTAGGATGTATAAATATTAAATGCTTACCTTTATAGTATGCACAAAACTAACGGGAACTATACTTGTAGCCATACTAGAAAACACATGACCAGTAATCGAGAACAAACTTAAAGGTAAAATAGTACTTATAATGTATGTGGTAGGACTCCTAAGTCTGGTAAATCCCATCCTATGGCCAATGATATAACAATACAGGCCAACAAAGCCGAATTGTACCCAAGTGAGAGTAATAGGATAATTAAATTGGTTTAAGATTTGTTTGCCAATGTTATTAGTCACAGCAGAGGAGGCGTACCATAATAAGCAGTATATGAAGAACCTCAAAGTATCAAGAGTATAACCGATGTTGGAATTCATTTAAGATTAATGCGGTTACGGCACTTGCCTTATTGTTTGCCGTAAAAACCATAAACCGTAAGGTCGTAGTGCCGTAATACTTAATGCCGCGATGTAAAATAAAAGATTGAGAAGGTGCGCAAATGAGAAATTGGAGGAAAAGATTTGGAAGGGGTGAAATAAAAGATTGGAAAAAGGATAAGGTTGTAAAATTACCGCATTTAAACATGATAAATTTTCTGAATCAAATTTCATGTACTACCACTACTTCTGCTTGTTTTTTTTTGAATTTAGGTCTCACGGCTTAGCTTTATTGGAAATTTGATGTTATACAAATTTAGATCGATTGTGCTTACTATACTCGGCGCACATTCAAGAGCTTTATTTGTAAACATTTGCAATTATTGTTGACAGCCAAGTTTCGTGCATTTTTACCGTTCCGAATTTTTTTAGCCTTGTTCTGTTTTCTCTCGTTCTGCTCTCTCGTTCATGAAGAGCTAAAAGAATTATTCGTTATTGCGCTATTACAGTCTGAGATTTTCTTAATAATTTACTTGATTAGAGTTAGACTCATTTTAGTTAGGATAGAATTAGGCGTAAAATTGTTCCCCGGCATTTTTTATTACGACTGTTCTCAAATTCTGAGACAACTGATAAAAAATTGATCGATTCGGTATTATCGGCATTACTGCAATGCTGAATTCAAAACTTATCAAATTCGTCAGTTGTCCGAATTTATGACAACAGGTGTAATAGAAGAACATATAGAAACATCAAAAATCTCATGGTTTTTTTTGATAATTACAAAGATTTCAAGCAAAAAATTAATAAAAACGTTTATATCAAGGTTCTAAATGAGCATATTATACTGTTTATAATTGCAATTTGTTTATTAAATGATCTTTATCTAATTTTTCAGCATGACAATGTTTTGGTTCATAAGGTGTCAGATTGACTTAATTCGAAAACCATCAATTATATGAATTGGTTCTTATGACCCTCTGATCTTAATCTTATAGAAAATATTTGAAAGACATAAAGAACAATATTCAGACTTCTCAAGACCTTAAAATGACCTTACAGGAAGCATGGTCAAGTTTGGATACGTCGGTTCTTCATGTAGTTGCAGACTCAATGACACGAAGAATCAATGCTATCGCAAGTGTAGGTCACTCAGTAAAGTATTAAATAAATATACAAAAAAAAAATTTGATGTATATGCGGCCAAACTTAAATAAATAAAAATTTTATTTTTTGATCAAAAATTGAGCGTTACTTTTATTGGCTACTGTACATCACTTATTATAAACAAATAAAAAAAATTATAAAAAAATTATGATCATGATTCTTTTACATTTTATTTTTAACCACCCTTAAAATTTAACAAAAATAACCTTTAAATGATAAAGAATTTGTGAAACGATACTCAGAAATTAATACCGACTGTTACCGTACAGCGCTGCATATAGTATCCCGGGTATTTTTCAAGAAAGCCGGCCTAGATTGAATAATACCCCCCAAATTTTAGAAGATCGGAGGATAATACAAATAGTTGTTACTGATCAATATGTACCTTGCTATTAGACATATCAAACCCTATGAAAAGATCGCACTATAATTAATCACAAATCGCTTGTCAAAAAAAGGGGGGATACTACTCCAGGGGGGTACTGTATGCAGCGCTGTACGGTATACTTGGTTCGTTTATGAACGAACCTGACAATGAAGCCAGTGGAGCTCAAAACTAGTATCCATTGGCTCCATTCAGCGCAGATCTTCTGAACTAGAATCAGATTTCAAAACATACGTTCGTTCTGCCAAAAATCTCTCATAACTCAAAAATCAGCATAAGAAGCCACCTTTTGTGCCCTAACAAAAAGGTTTCGTTGGGCAATTTACTATATAAACTGTTTCTCTCCAACTCTTAACCTTAAAGAAATTAAATAACATTATACGACAATTTAGCATATTATTAGTTATAAGTATATCGAATATATGATTAGAGATCATCGATTTCGGCCAATCAGAAACGTGATTTACTGATGGCCAATAGAAACAAACTTGGGTGATTTAGTAAACGCGTTCGTGTCCGCAAAATTTTGAAATTTGTTAGCCAATCACGAAAATCTTCAAAATTTTCAATGCCTCTGCTTATACCATGCCTACTGATTTCGAAAAAGATGTGAGTTTTCGATCATGAAATATTTCTTGTCTTGAAAATTTCTAATCTATAATCATAGTTTAAGGATTGGGAAACAGTTTTGGATCCCGCTCAGGCTTCCCTTGAAATACTTACCCTAGAAAACAGACTTTTAACTATTGAGTTAAAGCGATTGCAGCATGAAATAAAAAAATTGACTGAAGAAAATTCTGATTTAGAAGAAGAATTCGATAAACTCAAAGTATTATATGAGATGGCCTGTGAAAAATTCTCTCTACTAAAACGGCAAAAAGACTGTTTCGCTAAGAAATATATGGAATCTCAACAAATACAATCATTAATATCAAGCGAGAATGAAACATTAACTAAAAAAATTGATGAGTTGACTAAAGTAGTTGGTAAACTGATTATTATTGGATTGTTGTCATTTATGAATCGATTTTTATGCTTTTATACTATTTTAGAAAAAATAAAGTCAGAATGTGATGTAATTGCAACTGCACGAAATGAACTGCAAGGAACATTAAGTGGGTTTAAAAAAAATAAAAATAAATTATTACGTGTTAACGAATAGGTATCTCTAAGATTAATTTTGGCAATTAATAATTCAGATTACATAACAAATGACAATGACAAATTAAGAAAGGAAAATAATGAATTGCATGTTAAAATTGGTAGGTCACTATACGTATGTAGTGAATTTGACAGCCTAATAATTTAACTTCTTGCATTAATTACTCTATTTTGATTTAGCTCTTTTGCAAAATAGCTGCGCAGAATTCAATGATGCTAGTCCGCCTCCGGAGCAGATGAATGATCATGAAGTTACTGAGATTGATGACATAAAAGATGTCGATACGGAAAGCTCTCCAAATCAGTCAAAAAGACGCGTTACTTTTGTAGAGACGGAAACAAATAAAAAGAGACTGCGTGTTGACAAAGAAACTCCTAAGGTGGGTCATAAATCACGTTCTAATGGTAGATCTAGAACGACAATTTCCAAAATGCCGGACACGACCGAACTTCCAACGGCAATAACACTTCCTTTAGAACCAGTGACTAAAAACCCTGTATTAGGTTATGATAAAATGAAATCTAGATTCAATCTTTCTAAAAAAGAGTGAATTCTAAATGATTATTTGTTGTTAACTATGAAAGGGAAAATTTAGCGTTATCTCCAGATAACGCATAAATTGTTGAAATAAGACTTATTTAAGTACTGCTGTGTGCAGTGTTATTTCAAAATTAATTAATGAAGCTCGACATAAAAAAAATTTATGCCAAAGTTATTTGATTGAGATTAAAATAGTTCATTAAATAAAAATATTTTTTAGAGCTGACGGACAAGAGCTTATAGTTTTAGGGTTTTCGGTTTTTATTTAACAATAAAAAGTTTGATTATAACTAATTTTCACCCTAGGTGACATCACCCAGTATTATAAAACTTTCATTACAAGTAAATAAATTTAAGGTTAGGGTTGTTTTAGGTTAGATTAAAGGATTTAGATATATGTAAAATTTGACGCTGAAAACTCTTGCTTAGAAGTCAAAGCATGGTTTTATAATAAAATTTTGAGTTATTTGGTTTTTTTTCTTTTTCTTTGTTTTTATACAACCAGGTGACATCACCTAGGGTGAAAATTAGCAATAGTCAATTATTTATTAATAAAAATAATTAATGAAAATTAAATGATTAAAAATTATTTATTAATAAAAAGTAATTATATTATTGAGCGTTATTTAATTTAAGGGATTACCTTTTATTTTTACATTTTGAACTATGTGAATGACAATTACTTTTACATGGTATATTAGAATGTTTACATTTAGTTATTATTTTTGCATTCGCCTTTATAATTACAATTTACTTCTGTTACAGTTGACATTGATTGCATTTTTGCTGTTTCTTGAACACTAATAACATTATTTTTGCAAACTTCCAGCTCTTCATATTTAGTTGGACCCAATGGCATAAGTTCATTTGCATTAAATATTGTGTCAATGATTCTATTTTTATATTGCAAACAATACATCTTGTTTGATAATTTTTTAATTACTTTGCAAAGTAAAGTGTGCTGGTCAATATTGTTGTAATCTATTTTTGGAATTGTAATACAAATATATTCATTTAAGTTAATGTTTATTTTTGTTTAACATTTGATTTTTTATTCAGTTCTGATAGATAGAATTACTTCAGTGGTATCAACAGACTTTTACTAATCGATATTTTTTTTAAAATCATAAAATAGTACATTATAATAAGATTTATAATTATAAGAATACTTGTTTTATATTAAAATTTTGTAAAGAATTTTTTTACTAATATGCAAAAAATGGTTATATAGACAAAATTTTGAGTTACAGTAATTTTTTTAAAAAAATAGTAGTTTTTGTTTTGATTTTATATTATACTTAATCTTAACCTAATCTTAATCTGATCTTATAATATAATTGGTTAATTACTGTTAATCAGTAAAAGTCTGTTAGTGTTACTGGAATAGTTTGATAAATACAAATAATTGATTTGCATATTTACAAAAAAGTTGATAATGTAATTAAATATTTAATAATAATACATTTTTTGTATATTAAAATATATATAAATAAAAATATTTTATATAATATTTATTTACAATAAAATTAATATAAATAGCATATACATATATTGTTTTTAAGACTAGTTAATAGCAAAGATTCAGATTGATTTAATGAAAACTCAATATATTTAGATAAAGATTTAGTATTACTTAATAATAAAGACAAAACTTGACTTGGTAATAGAGATTTAGTTTTTTTTTTTTTTTAAGTTAAAGTTTCTGTCTATAGAAGTTGATGTTTTTATTCATGTATTTGAACACGAATACCTCCAGGGGCTCCTTTACATTGAAGGTTACAACTAACCACATGTGCACTTTTGGTGCCTAATTTAAGTAGTCTATTTATACATTACTATATAGGTTTTACACTAGGTGTTATACCTGCAAGCCAACTATGGGTCTTGCCTATTTAAACCCTTTGCATATGTAGTTCACCATGTCTTATAGGAATATCTTCAAGGCTACACCTATTCAAAATACCTGATGTCTTCAAGTACCCTTAAAACTAGTTTATTCTTGACAGAAAACTTACTAGAACCTTTCATGTCTCACACTTAATTGATCTAGTTTTATGCAACATACTATAGTTACTTAACACTTGCAGTTATAGAGGTTACTTGTTTAACTGCTACATTATACTATTTCTATTCTTGTAAAGTTCATTAAAACCCTAGTACCTATCATCATGACATCTTCTTCATTATCCTTTACTAACCACTACTCAGAACCAACAGGACTCCTCTAACTTCTAATCCAGATAGCTCAGTATGTATACTTATATATCTTTTTTCTTTGGCAATTTCGGTAGCCTAGTTGGTCATGTGCTCTTCTATACATCTTAATATCCAGTTTATTCATCTATTCCTTTAGGGGTGTTTCATAGGCTTTCATCGGTCTGACTATACTATCGAAAGTTCATGCTACCTTTTTACTTGGTAATTTCCAAGTAGGCTTTTGACTTTTTGGTTCCTTAGTTTATTACACCTGGTGGTCTTATCGTGGGTTTGCACTGAAGTCTTATGCAATACTGGTTATTAACATTCCTCTATATATGTGTAATATTACACTTGGCATAGATGCCCTGAGCTCCTATTCAAGATGGTGTGACTTAAGTTACAGATACACAAATCCAACTAATCATCAAGAGACAGTTTGTTATAATACAGATTAATTTCCAAATTTTGTTGTAGGTAGGATTTAAATCTTAGACCTGCTGCTTAAAGGATGACAACTAATAGAGATTTAGTTTAATTTTGTAATTGAGATTTAGTTTAATATAAAAATAAAAATTCAGTTTGATATAATAATAGAAATTCAGTTTGATATAGTGATGAAGATTCAGTTTGATATGATAATAAAAATTTAACTTGTTATGATAATAGAAATTTGATTTAATATAGTAATAGAGATTTGGTTTGAATTTGAAATAGAGATTCTGGTAATTATATTTTTATTTTATTTTTATTTTTTTTTATAGTTAAAGTTTTTGTTTTTAAAAAGTAATTTTTATTCAAATTTATAAAACACAGATACCTTTAGAAGCTCTTTTACATTAAAGATTACAACTAGTTATATATATACTTTTGATGCTTAATTTTTTTTTAAATATTAAGATAAGTACTTGTAACCTAGGATTTTATTAATAGTATATTAGTATATTTGGCTAATGGTTGTATTACAATCATAGAAAACAATTATAAAAAGAATATACAACTAGCCATTTGTACAACTTTAGTTATTGTCTAATTTAAGTAGTTCATCTAAAGGTTTTATACTAACTGCCATACCTGGAACCTGTTTATGTCTACTAATAACTTTGGCTAATGCTAATAAAAATATGCCATAACTACTAAGTTTTTAAAACAGTTCATTTATATGAGAAATCTTTGACCTTGTAATAAACCTTTCAGAATCTTCTGTATTTTATTCTTACAACTAACCTAGTATTGTTATAACTGAGATCAATACTTGTAGTCAGAATGTACTATTGAACTAATATGCTCTTATAGAGTTTATTCCAACTTTGATATTAACTTTACAACATATTTTTACTATTTTGGTATTCAATTCAAGTTTTACCAAGTTTTTAAATCTGATAACCTAAAAAAATAGATTATAATTATACATTTTTTGGTTTACATATTCTCTAATACATGATTTTTTTTTCTAAAATAGATCTTGGCAGCTTAGTTAGTTCCATTTAACTCCTTTCTGACTACCTTTCTATTTAGATTTTTTAAGTAAACTTTCATCTTTCTATCTGGTTTCTGTAATTTATACAGTCTAAGAACTTATTATAAATTCACATCACTAGTGTTCCTATGAACCTAAACTGAACTGAACTTTAGTCAAGTTCAGATTCAGATTCAGTTCAATACTAAACCTAAACTTGAACTTTTTCTAAAAAAAGTTTAGTTCAGGTTCAGTATTAAACTTTTAATTCAAATTCAAATTCAGTTCAGGTTTATAAATTTTAAGTTCAGTTCAGGTTTAGGTTCAATGATCTGCAAAATTTGAAGTTCAGTTCAGGTTCAGGTTCAATAATCTACAAATTTTAAAGTTCAGTTTAGGTTCAATAACATAGTTCATAATCTAAACTAAACTAGAAACACTAATTTTAGATTTTTTTATTAAAAAATCTAAAATTAAGCATCTTTTCTTTAAAACTAAAAATTATAAAATAAATATATGCCAATATAATGTATTTTTATATGTAGAACAAAGTTATTTAAAGAATGAAAATAGGATTAATTAGTAAAATTTCAATAATTATAACAATTTTCATAATTTTATTAATAAAATTATAAAAAATATTATAATTCTTAAAATTTTATTAATTAATTCTATTTCTTTTTTTTTTTGTATTAAATTAGCTTTTTTTGGAGCTGGGGCTTTTTATTCAGTATAGTTAGAATATAGGGACTCATGGCCAAGGCTTCAAAAGAGTCACCTTACATTAGAGAATACAACTAGTCACATATATACTTTTAGTGTCTAATTAAGTAGTCTGCTAATGGTTCTATACTAGCTGCCATACCTGCAACCCAATTAGAGATGTTGCCTATTTAAACCCTCTGTACTGCCCTTACTGTATCACTAGATCATCTTCGCTATGTAAGTCAGTCAAGAAGGTCTAGATGCTTACCTGTATTCTTAGGACCCTGTACCTTATTTCATGCAGTATATCTTCAGAAGCATTGTTACTAGAGCCTTCCATGTCCTATATATAGCTAACCTAGTTTTATATAACATGCTATAGTTACCTAACACTTGCAGTCAGGGCTAACCTTAAACCACTATATTACACTATTTCTACCCTTGTAAAGTTTACCCAAACTCTAATATCTATCTTTCTGACATCTTTTTCATCATCTTCTACTAGTTGCAACTCAGAACTATCAGTCTCATTCCAGACTACCAATCCAGATGGCCCAGTATGGTATACCTTAGTATCCTTTTCCTCTGGTGAATCTGGTGGCCTGGTTGGTCATGTGCTCCTCTACACATCTTGATGTCTGGTTTTAATCTTTGGTTCCTATAAAGGTGTTTCATAAGCTTCCATTGGTTCAACAGCACTGTCGAAAGTTTGTGCTACCTTTTTACTCGGAAATTTCCAAGTGGAATTCTGTCTTCTCAGTTTCTTAGTCTTCTACGCCCAGTAGTCTTATCATAGGTTTGCACTGAAGTCTTATGCAGCATCGGTTATTAACATTCCTCTATATACATATATCATGTAACATTACACTTCGCATAAATGCCCCGAGCTCCTAATGTTGATAGGACCCTAACTTGGTGTACTAGGATTATAGCCACATGAGGCCAACTAATTGACAGGAGACAGTTTCCATATTACAGATATAATTTCCAAATTTCATTATAGATGAGATTTGAACCTTAGACCTGCCACTTGGAGGATAACAACTTAACCACTACACTAAGATCATCATCCTTATTAATTCTATTTCTATTCTTTAAGTAATTTGTTTTATATATAAAAAATATATATATAATATTGAACCTAAACATGTTTATGAACTTTGAACTGAACCTGAACTAAACCAAATTTTAAGTTCAGGTTTAGTTTAGGTTTGTAAATTTTAAGTTCAGTTTAGGTTTATGTTTAATAATCTGCAAAATTTGAAGTTCAGTTCAGGTTCAATAAACTTAGTTCATGAATCTAAATTGAACTGAACTGAATCTAGAAACACTACTTGATACTGATTTGTGTTTCTTTATACAACATTGTATAAATGCTTAGACCTTTTAGTTATGCTGATATAATATAAGTTACAAATATCTAATTTTAACTAATTATAAAAAACAGTTAATCATATTACAAAAAGAATTGCAAATTTTTATTATTATTAGAATTTGAACTTTAGACTTGCTACTTAAAAGTTAACAACCTGTTTACTTCACTAGGTCATTATATTTCTTTTTTGGTGTCTAATTTTTTTTTTTTTTTTTTTTTAGTATTAAGATAACCTCTTTGGTTTAGCTTTTTATTAATACTTATATCAAGTATATGTTTTATATAAATATATCTATATTAAACTATCAGACAAGTATACAACTAACTACACATATAACTTTTCTATATTATTTATTTAAGGAGTCTACTTAAGAATTCTTTACCAGTTGTCATATCTAACATCTCTATTTAGATGTTTTATTTAAATCCTTTGATCTGACTTTAGTATTAATTTTACTAAATCACAGATTCAGATCTATTTACTTTTAACCATAGGACTATAATTCTTAAACTATTTTTATTCTTAAAGCAAACCTATCAGAGCAAGCTATATTTTCTTTTATCACTAACTTGGTTTGATGCTATAGCCAAGACCAACACTTGCAGTTAAGATTACCTATTAAACTGCTATTATTCTTGTAAAGTTCATCCAAACTATGGTACTTATCTTTCTGACTTCTTTTTCATTATTCTTTACTAACTACAACTTAGAACTAACAACAAACTCTCCAGACTTCCAATCTAGATGCCCCAGTATAGTATACTTATGTATCTTTTTTCTTTAATAATTTTGGTGACCTGGTTACTTATATGCTACTCTATATATTTTGTTATTTGATTTATCTAACAGTTTTTATAAAGGTGTTTTATTGGCTTTCATTAGTCCAATAGCACTATTAAAAAGTTTGTGCTATCTTTTTACTCAGGATTTCCAAGTAGGCTTCTGTCTTTTTAGTTTTTTAGTTTTCTATACCTAGTGATCTTATCACAAGTTTGTATTAAAGCCTTATATAACACTAGTTTTTTTATATTTCTTTATGTATATATAATATTATACTTTGCATAAATGCCTTGAGCTTCCAAAATTAGATAGGTCCTGATCTAGTATACCTAAGATTACAGATGCATAACTCCAACTGATCAACAAGAGACAGTTACTATAACACAAGTATAATTTTCAAAATTTGTTGTCTGTAGGAATTGAATCTTAGATCTGCCACTTGAGAGTTAACAACCTACTCACTTCATTAGGTTATCACACCTCTTTGGTGTTTAATTTAAGTAGTTCACTTATACATTATTATATAAGTTTTATACTAAATGCTATACTTATAACTTAGCTAAAGGTTTTGCCTATTTAAACCCTCTATATATGTAATTTATTTTGTATTATAAGAACATCTTCAGAATATTACCCATTCAAGTTACTAATCCTTATCAATACTCTTAAGACTAGTTTATTCTTAACAAAAACTTATTAGAGCCTTTATGTCTTATATATACTAACTTAGTTTTATACAATATATTATAGTTATTTAACACTTGTAATTATTTTTTTTTATTTTTTTTATTTTTTTCAGTATTAAGATGACCTCTTTGGTCTGAGCTTTTTATTAATACTTATAGCGAGTACATGTTTTATATAGACGTATCTATAATGAACTATTAGACGAGTGTACAACTGGCTATACATGTAACTTTTCTAT
>CAJVQA010001520.1:0-25270 GCA_910591915.1 Cetraspora pellucida | reverse complement strand
AAAATTATAAAATATAATATAGAGCTAAAAATAAATATATACTAATATAGGAAAAAAAATAAATTCTATTACAATATTATAGCATGCTATTTTAAGTTATTTTTTGACTTTTTATCTTTATTTTTCTTTAAGTTAATTATTTTTTAACACTATTATATCATTTTCTTTTTCTTTATCTTTTCTGCTTTTAATTTCTATTGAATAAAAAGACTGTTTTATTTATCTTTCCTTAAATGCTTCCTTTTTGTTTTACAGAATTCTATAATCTTCTTATTTATATTTGTATTTTTTTTTTTGTTTTTGTTAAAGACTATACTTTGTAATGCTACTTTATTGACTTATATTAGGTTAGTTATTACAACTATTTTTACAGAAATAAGAGTACAACTAGTCATATATGCAACTTTTAGTTGCCTATTTAAGTAGTCTGCTCTAAGGTTCTACACTAGATACCATACCTATAATCTATTAGGAGATTATTTATTTAAATCCTCTAATTATTTGCACTATCATGATGTAACCCCAACTAATCCTCCATATATACTTAACCAGTATACCATCTGAGCAGTATAGTATCTATTCTTTTTGTACTAGTTTCTAGGCTATTACATATTTCAGAGTATGTTACCTGCCAGTAAGGTGCAGGGAGCTTTTTGTTGTTAACTATTTACCTACTTTTAGAACACTAACAAGAACTATTCTTATAGAGTTTACCCAGATCCTAGCACTGACTTTACAGTATATCTCTAGTACTTTTAGTATACTTCTGTTTTAATCTCAAACTCTCAATCCAGATAGCTTAAAAGAACTGTGACCAGTCCTTAGTATATTGAGACTGGCCCAATATCTTTTTCCTTTAGTTCAAAATCTGGTAGCCTGGTTAGTGATACCTCTTATTTAAGGTTCTTGCCTGCCTGATACCTCCACATTAGTATCCATTTTCTAGGTTTAGCCATTATAGTAGTACTGTCAAAAATCTGTATTACCTTTCTGCTCAGAATTTTCAAGTGAGCTTCAGCTTCTCAGTTTTATAGATTTACACAGCCTAATAACTTATTTTAGATTTGCACTGCCTAGTACTGGTTTCATTTCTCTATGTAACAGTTACACAGATGTTCCAAACCTGCCAGTCATATTAGTGTAACTATAGTTATAGGTATCTTATTCTAACTGATTGACAGAATGCTATTACTGTAATACTGTTTATATATTATATAGATGATTATCCAAATTTCACTGTTGGTGGATTTAAACTTATAACTTACTACTTGGGAAGATGACAACTTATCCACTTCACTAAGTCACTATATCTATATGTTTGTATTTTCAACTGTAACTACTTTTAAAAGCATTGGGCAGGCTAAGCTTGTTTTTTATTTATTATTTTTAATTTTTCTAATATGTCTTAGAGAATTTTTTGATAAAGTTTAATTTTCTTTCAAACCTTTTTTGCCTTTTTGCTATTTTCTTTGTTGCCTTTTCTATACTTCTCTTTAGTGTTTTCTTCTTGTTTTGATTTCTTGCTTGCTGCTTGGTTTTCTTTAAATTCTAATTTCTTTTTTTCTTGTTTTTGTATATTATATTTGTATTTGTTTGTTTTTTTAGAATTTATGTGTTCTGTAACTGTTTCTTCTTATAATTTTCAATATAGTATATAGTTGTAATATCTTATTAGTTTGCTTATAGCTCTCTTTAAATCTACATTATTTGCAAAAGTGATTGTTGCTGTATTTCTTGAGTTTTCATTTCTGTTTGAAGAAATATGTACTGCTTTTGCTTCTTTGTTTTTTAGGCATCTTAGTAACAAAACCTCAGAGGCTTCTTTTGCTAAACCTATTAGTTTAGCAGTATGTTGTTTTTGGTTCTCTTTCTGTATATAGTTTTCATACCCTTATGTTACCTATACTAGATTGTTATTACTAAATAGCAATAACCATAAGGCTCTTTTTTTTTAAAAAATATAAACTGTATTATTGCTAATGTCTTGAATCTTGTTCTTTTAATTTTAATCACTTGCATGTCTCATATATTCTTGCAAATAAATTTAACTTTTTTTTATATTTGCTAAAAAGTACATATTTTTTTTTGTTGTGATGTTTTTTTTTTTCTTGGTTTTTATATAATACACTTGTTTTACATATTATTTTGTTTTTGTTTTCTCTTCTTTTATTGCTTTTGCTGTAGTTATATCTTTCTTGTAGAGTTCTTTCATTGCTACTTCTCTGTTGCTATTATAGTCAAAGTCTAATTCTATTTATTTATTACCTCTTGTTGCTTTTTTTTTAACTGACTTTATATGCTTGTTTTCTTCTAACAAACTTTTTATATATTGTAATCTTTCTTAAACTGTATTTCCTTCTAGATTGCTGATTGATATTTTAGTTTTGTATAAGCTGTTGTTATTGCATTTTCTATTTGCTAAAGTTCATATACTATGTTCTAAAAAGGTTTCTATTTTTTCTTTATATTGTGATTGTTTCTTTGATTTCTTAGTTTATAACTTTTAATTGCTTGTCTTTCTGTCTTATTAATAATTTTTTTCTTCTTCTTATTTAGTTTTTTTTTTCTTCTACTAAATGTTGTTTTCTTCTTTTACTAGTTTCTGCTTTTACATTCTTGTTACTTGTCATAATTTCTATTTCTTGCATCTTGTCTTCTTTTTTAATATTCTTTTTTGATTTTATATTCAAAAAAAATTCAACTGATTTTAAGTTCAAGCTCATATTTTTGATTTTTCTAGCACATTCTTCTATATTTTTGTTTTGTAATTCTATGCTATTCACTTTTCTAAGTGCTGTTATTATTTGATCATATAAAAGCAGATCATATACTGTAATTCTATATATATCTTCTATTACTAAACTTTTTGCTATTAACTTTATATCATCTAGGCTTGCTAGTTTTGTTGTATCTAAAACTTTAATAATTTCTTTGCTATTTGTATATCTTATTACTTTCATTCTATAATTGCTAACATATCTAAGTAAGCTCTGTGTTTGTATAACTTCTATATGCATCAGATCTTGTTCTAGACTACTTTGCATATCTAGTTTTATTATCTGTTTTTTTTGTTTACTTTGTTGTATATGTTATTTATTTTTAAATTTGTATATATTGCTCAGATGACTGGTTATGTGTTGTTGTCTGTTCTTTTTTTAAGTTAGCTGTAGTTTCTCAAAAAATTCTAATGTTTTTAAAATTTTCTTTATTTTTTAACAGAAGATGCCATTATGTCTTCTGGTTTTTTTCTTTTCTGCAACATTGTATTCTACTTATATATTTTGCTTGTTTGCTTTTTTTTTTTTAATGCTTTTTTGTATATTTTTTATACTTTTTGTTAAGTTATTTATGATTTTGTGTTTTAACTAAATTTGTATAATAGGAATAATGAAAAAAGTGTTTTGACTATTTTTCTAATTATCAAGTTATTAGTTTTTTTTTTTTTTTAATAATATTAATGCTATTCACTTTCTTTTTCTATTGTCTCTTAAGCAACTATCAAGTAGTATTTAAAGTGCTTTTTTGTTTCTATTTAGTAATATATACTTTGACTTTAATTGTTTATTGTTCTTGTTTTTTAATATAGTTTCTTTAATTTTTTAAACCAACTGGCTAGTTTACTCTTGATTCTTTTCTTAGTAATTTGAATTATTACTATGAGATTATTTTGTTGTTTGCTTTATTAATAAATTAATTTATTGTGATTATATTTAGTCTTCTTAATGCTAAAACTATCTGAAGTATAAGTTTGTTTTCTAGTATCTTTGTGATTTTTATTTCTTCAATATTTTTTTTTTTTTGCTTTTGCTAAGGCTGATGTCTATTGGCAGCTATCACCTTTATTGTATATTTTAATTATACATTATATATAACTTGTACAAGGTAAGTATACAACTAGCCACTTGTACAACTTTTGGTTATCTATTTTAAGTAGTCTGTCTGAAGGTTCTACACTAGTTGCCATATCTATAATCTACTAGGAGATTACCTATTTAAACATTCTAATTATTTATACTTATACTAGTTGAATAGCTCTAAGGCTCCTGTATATCTTGATGTCATCTAACCTGACATATGACCTCTCTTATTGTCATCTGTTAGGCCATTACATATTTCAAAGCATATCACCTAACTGTAAGGCCCAAAGTGCCTTCCTGTTAACTAATTTACCTACTTTTATTATAAAACATTAACAGAGCATGCTTTTGCAAAGTTTACCTAGACCCCAATACCAACTTTATAACATATCTCTAATACTTATAATATATTTCTGCTTTGAACTCAAACTCCCAATTCAGATAGCCTAGTAGCACTGTGATCTGTTCTGGTATATCAAGTCTGACCTGATATTCTTTTTCTTCAGTTTGATTTTTAGTAGCCTGATTGGTGATACTCCTTAACTAGAGGTTTTTGCCAACTTGATTTCTTCACATTTGTATCTATTTTCTAGGTTTAGCTTTTACAATAATACTGTCAAAGATCTGTATTATCTCTTTTACTCAGGTCTTCCCAAGTGGGCTCTAGTTTCTTCAGTTCTACAGATTTACACAACCAAGAGACTTATCTTAGGTTTGCACTGCCTGGTACTAGTTTGCATCTCTCTGTATAACCAAGATTACACAAATGCCCCTAACCTGCCAGTTATACTAGTGCAACTATAGTTACAGATATCTTATTCTAGCTGATTAACAGAATGCTGTTGCCATAATATAAATATTACATAGGTGATTATCTAATTTATGCTGTCTGTAGGTTTTGAACTCACAACCTACTATTTGAAGAGTTAACAATCTGATTACTTCACTAGGTTGCCACATCTTCTCAATATTTTTTTTAATATTTACATTGTTAAAATAAAATGTTATTTGCAGATTTTTTGTTTTTAACATTATCTAATATATCAAATTGTTTTTCTATAAACTATTATATATTTTTGATACAATTTCATGTTAATTCACTTTTATTACATTAATAACCAGGAGGTCTTGTTTATTTTAATTCTTGTAAGTATCTTCTTTGGTCTTATTAAGTTAAATTTTATATATAAACCTGTAATTTGCTTTGTTACAAGTTAATTTTATAATGTATTATAATTGCTTATATTTTGTATATAATTATACTATTGCTTACTATTTTTTGCAATTTCTAGTTTGTGTTTAGCTAAACTTATTATAGAGTTTTGAATAACATATATTGTTTTTTTGAACAACTTTGTAGTTTAAAACATATAAATTAATTTAATACTATACATATGTTGTTTATATATGATACTTATATACATATTATTATTATTATTATTTTTTTTAATATTAAGGCAAGTACTTGTAACCTAGAAGTTTATTGATAATTTGTTAGCATATAATTATTGTATACAATAGTTACAAAGCCAATTATAGAAAGAGTATACAATTAGCCACTTATACAACTTTAGTTATTGTCTATTTTATGTAGTTTGCCTGAAGGTTCTACACTAGTTGCCATATTTAGAACCTATCTGTAGGTTCTCTATTTAAACACTCTAGTTATTTTATTTACTCTGCCCTATCAATTACTGATTAATTGCAAATATGCCATGGTTACTAAATCATATTTAACTTTGTATTAAGCCTATCAGAGCTTTCTGTATTTTATACTTACAACTCAATTTTAATTTTTTTTTTTCTTTTTTCTATTTTTCTTTTAGTTGTTCTCATACTGTTTTTATATTTTTAAACTTTTTTCCTTTTTTCTGTTTTCTTTACTTTCAAAATCAGGAGATATTTCTTTTCTTTTTTTTTCAAATATTCTTTTTTCTTTTTGCAGAAAGTCTTCAATTTTCTTGTCTATATTCCTGAGCTCAACTAGGGTGCTCTTAGAAGTGGTTGGCCAGGTTTTTTTTTGTACTTAGATGTACATTTTTCAGTTTATTTAGTCTGTTTAAAATTTGACCTAAAATGTTCTCTACTTGTCTGGTTTTTGGTTAGGTCTGTGTATCTAATTTCATCTTTATTTTTTTTAAGTTTTCTTTTTCTTTTTTTATATTAATATTTTTGTCTTCTAACCATTCTTTTATGTTCTGTAATTGAAGGTTATTTTTTATTTTCATGTATCTTCTGTTTGAGTCTTAACTAGTTTTATTTTAGCTTCTTTTTCTTCTTTCTCTACTACTTTTTTCTTTTCTTATTTTTGCATTAGTGTTTTTATCTTCTAACTATTCTTTTATGTTTTGTATTTGAGAATTACTTTTTATTTCTATATATTCTCTATTTGAGTTTCAACTAGTTCTATTTTAGCTTCTTTCTCTTTTACCTCTGATGTTTTTTTTATTATTATTTTTTCTTTCATTTACCTAGTATACTTAAAAGTTGTTATATATACTTGGTTTTGACTGAACTGTCTTTATTTCTCTTTCTGTTGTAAATATAATTATTGCAGTTTTCTATTCTATTTAGTAGATGATAAACTAATCTTGCATCTTTGCTTTTTAGACATTATAATAATAGAACTTTTGAAACATTACTTGACAGAATCATTAATTTTGCTGTGTACTGTTTTTGCTTTTGTCTTGTCTTATAGTCTTCTTTCTTTCTGTTACTTTTATCAGTTTATTATTGTTAACTAATATAGACTATAAGATGCTTTCTTCTTTTGTTTCTTCTATTTAGATTACTGCAAGAAACTTAAATTTAAATTTCTTAATCCTTGCCATATGTGTTTTGTTAAATCTTTTGCAAATATATTCTAGCTTTTTTCTATTTATACTTGTTGGCAAGTTCCAAATTGTTATATATTTTTAATCTTTTGTTTCTTTAATGTTAGTGTTTTTTTGGCCCTCTTTTGATTTATCTTTACTTCTTTCTTTTTTATGCTTTTTTTTTTTGTATTCTTGTATATTGGTTTTTTTATTTTAGTATTCTTCCTTATACTTTTTTTGCTCTTTCTTCTTTCTTCTTTGTCTTCTTCTGATATTATTCTGTATTAGTTGCTTTCTTTTTTATTTATTCTTTGTATTGTCTTATTTTTATTATATTTACAATTAAAATCTACTTCTATCCACAAATTTCTTTATTTAAAAACTTCTCTAATGTCCTTAATATGTTTATTATTTTTTAATAACCAACTAATAAACTTTATACATTTTTTTTTTGTTTTTTTAAACACATTATGTATAGATATATTAGCTAGTAGACTACTGTTTTTGTTGCAATTTTTTTTGCTTAACACCTATATACTCTTCTAAAGAAATTTTTACTATATCTATTTCTCTTTCAACTTCTTGTTTTCTTTTTCTTCTGTTGTTGAACCTTGTCTCAATTTTTATTATCTATTTTTATATCTTCTTATTTTGCTTTTTTTGTTTGTTCTCTTCTGGTTTTTATTATTTGTACAAATAATTTTTTTTTATTCAATTAGTATTTTCAACACTTATCTTTGTTTTTACTTTTTCTAATATAGTAAGATTTTCTTCTAGTAGTCTTCTTTTGTTTGTATCTTTTTTATCTATCTTTTTTTCAGTTTTTTGATCTGTTTTATGCATGTTTTTTTGTTTTTTCTCTTTCTTTATTGCTTCTTGTTGTGTTACTTTTTTTTTTTCTTGTTTGTGATTTCTTTTAAGTTTGATTGTTAGTATATTTTTGTCTTGCTTTGTGAAATCTAACTTATTTTCTAGCTGTTCTTTTTTTGTTTTTTAATTAATTCTTTTATTATTCTTAATAGGCAACTTTTCTAATTTTTGTTTAGTAAGCATAGCAACAATCTTATTTTCTTTATTTGGCATTATATATATTCTATTTAATTGATTGAAAAATATTTTGTTGTGTATTCTGTTCTTTGTTCAGTATGCTCTTTTCATAAAAATTATTAATAAACCTTCTCTATATTTTTCTAATTTTATGTTATATTTATATCTACCTGCTTCTGATTGGTTCCTCAAATTTTCTATTTATTTTTTTTATCTATATATAAAATTTGTTTATTTGTTGTATAATCCATCTATTAATTTTAATTTGGTAGTCTGCATATGTCTATTGTTGTTTTGCTATTACATATTTTTGTATAATATAAACAAATAAGTCTAATGGCAATTTTTTATTGTTGTTATTTTTCAAGAAAGACTTTTTTAAGTTTTTCTTCTTTCTTTTGTAGCTATACTATTAGTTTTGCAACACACTTTCTTTTATACTTTTTATTGCTTTCTGTATTACTACTTCTTTTTGTCTAATACTACTTAAGATGTTTCCTATTACCAATTTTTTAGAAATCTTCTAATTGTTTTTGTATTTGAGTAATTACTAGAAAGAGTTAAAATAATGTTTATCTATCATCAGAAAAAAAATAAAGAGTTATATATTGATTGGTAACCAAAAAATATATAATAATATAAATCACCCCTGCTAATTTATAATGATTGTGATACTAATTGATATATAATGAAAGAATATAAATCAATATATAACTGAAGTGATTATAATTGATATATAACCTAAACAATTAGAATCATATTAGATAATTTATTAATTATAATCACTTAGGTTTTATATCGATTATAATCAATAGATAGCCATAAGCTGATTATAATCAATATGTACTGTTATACTTATAATATTAGAATCGATATACACAAATCATTATATTAAATATTATAGTGATTTATTTTTATATTTATTAACTTAAAGTGAATAAAATTTATAAATTTAAATTAAATACAATTTATTTTATACATATAAGATACATTTTGCATGCAATACATTAAAAATTACAAAAAAAATACAATACTACTAATAGATCTCAAACAATTTGTTCTGTGCATTCTGTAAAAGAATTAAAAAATTACTTCAGGACAGGAGAGTTGTATTAAGATCAGGTTTAGTGTTAAAATTGGCCTGTATTGATTGCATTTGTGTTGATTGTTCAGCTTCTTGAGAATCTGAAGCAAGCTCATTATTAATGATTGTATTGGCTAATTCTTTGATTAGAACTGCTATTATCAAAGTTATTCTAGTATAATAAAGGTTAATATTTATTTTGTAATTATAATTAATATATTACAAATACTTACCAAATAGTGCACCATATAATGCTTAATTCAGCTTTCGCTACAGATAATATTTTTTAATTGAAGATTCAATATAATATTATACATAGCTAGTATGAAGGCACAATAATAGTTTGTAAGAGTAGAGGCAGCAGCCATGCTAAATGCAATTCTTGCAATAATTGCAACCCAAAAAATATCTTTATGATCTTGCTCATAGAGCACATTATAGCAATCATACACTTCTTGGCTTTGCTTCCATCTTATTATATTCTTAGCACTAGCATTGTTTCTGAGGCAAGGAAGCCTTTCATGACCTTATACACTTCAAATTGCCGAATGTACATTCTGCAATGCTAAACCATGCAGATTCTTTATTTTTTGTAAGAGCTATTAGAAATTGAGCATTATAAAAAATACTTAGACTTATTGAAAATGATTGATAATGATATAAAACAATATATACAAGTGTCAAATATTATTGCTTATCTGAGAACACTACACACCATGGAACTAGTTTGCAAAATTGTTTGTACTTAAGTTCGCTATGAATTCAGAAAACTTTTCATTCAAGTAGTCTTTAAGGTACTTTTTTATTTCATCTTAGATGAAATATATTATATGCAGAAAAAGGTGTTTGACAATACTAATATATACTTTCTGTAAAAATGTAAAAACAAAAGCACTCAAAATATGCTCTTGCTTTCTATAATACTTACATCCCACATTTTGGGCAAAAGATTCTTGCCTTGAATGCCTTGAGTGTCTTAAATATTTCTATACTGCATTTCATTCCTTAGATTTTGAAAATCATCACTTAACTGCCTGATCAGGAGGTATATTTAGTAGTTTTGAGCAAAAAAACATTCTTGATTCTCAGCTTTACAGCAATGATAACTTGAATGAGCTCAAAAAGATAACAAAAAAAAAGTTTCAAAAAAAAAAAAAAATTAGATTAAAAGATTGATATTCAAAAATCAAAAAAAAAATTTTTATATTATCATAATTATATGAATAATTTTAATTGGAAAATCAATAATCAAATAATGCAGATCTTCTATGTATTTGCTGTGGCTATGGTGATAACAATCATGATGCACAATGTGAGGTAGGTTGAGAAAGCAATGGTTGCCTAGAATAAGTTTGCTAGACAAATTGTCTGGAAGGTGATAGTTGCCTAGAGAAAGTTTATTGGATGAATTGTCTAAATTGTCTAGATTGTCTTAATTGGGTTGGAAGGAATGATTGATATTGCCTACTTCTACTACTCATTATGGAAAAAGTATTATGTGCACTTCTTATAGTTCTAGTAGATTTGTCAAAATCAGAGTCATTATTATAAGATAGTTGAGATGGTTGATAAGGACTAGTGATATTATTTGAATTATAATGAGAGTGGGTTGTATTGGTAGGGACAACTGAATAAGGAGCTGGTGGGTTGTTGTTAGAGTTATTTTCTATTTTCAAAATGTTTAAAATTTTATCTTTCAGATGCTAAAGTGATTAGACTTATATATTTAAAAAAAAAGCTTTAAACAATTAGTAATAAAAATAATATCTAATGATGTTAATTGTTGTATAAAATTAATAAAGAAAGTATACTTATTTCATTTGTGTTTTTGTTATTGCACTTGTTATGACAATCACTGAGATTTAATATGTATATATATATAATTTCTTGCTAAGATTTTTAAATTTAAAATATCATTAATAATATAATATGAAGTTTATTTTTACACATCATTTAATTAATTGTTATGTTTTGTTGTTTATATAAAAAATCAATTAATATCAAATTATATCGATGTATAACAATTTTATTATTTATTAGTTATATTTATTTTCTTTAAACTTCTTTATATTACTATAATATGCATTAGACTTTCTCTTAATACATTGTTTTTACTTTATTGCTTTTTACTAATATCTTTTTTTTCTTTATTTTTATCTAAAATGCATTAGAAGTATAGGCATTGTAAACAAGAATTTTCAAAGTTATTCACTTTATTACAACATGTCTCACAAAAACACCCTTATAACCAAGCTTCTACAAATCAAACTGTTTTGAATGAGCAGTTAAATAATATTTAGAATGTTCTAAAATATAGCTCTAGTTATTATGATTCTTTTACAGATTCTGAAATATGTAGTTAAATTACTAATTTAGATATAATTAATATATAATGATTGTCTTTGTTTAGAGCAAAAATATTTTGATTTTATCTTGATCTAAATCAAGTTTAAATAACTTTTATTCTATAGAAACAGAACCACTTTTAACAAATAATATGTCTTTTTCATAGAAGATGAAATACTTTAAAACATGTTTAATGAAAGTGATCATATAGATGCCCCAATAGATGATGTTTTATCTGAAGCTTTAGAAAGTAACCTTGATAACTATGAAGGGGCTTCATTTAATGATGCTTTTAATAACTTACAGCATTCACAAACTATTGAGTGGCCTAATGATGCATATTACAAATTTATAGAAATAATTAATACATATCAACTTTCAAATTCAGCAAATAGAGAACAATACATATCATATAACTATAAAATTAATTAATATATATCAACTTCCAAATTTAGTAAATGATGTTATTATAAAGCTCTTTAACAAATTCTCAAATTTGGATATTTTGCCACTTTCATTATCAACAAAGGCTAGAAAGAAATTTCTTAATAATACTACTATTCCTTATATGATGTTTAAAGAAATTTCTATATTAATACATAGAATATACATTCTACTATTAATCATTAATTAAGACTATTAAGTCTTTATTAATGATCAATAGTATTAATCAGTCACTAGTTCTTCAATATGATAATAAAAAAGAAGTAAATAATAATGTAGAGCATCGAATTTTTGAACAATAATATAGGCTGAGTACTAGAAAAAGGAACCAAATTAATATTTAACAAATCATGAAATAAACAGTAATTTGTGTTTTGATTACAACAGTGATCGACATGCATCCAACCTAATTTGGCATCGGAAAAATAGCCTATGTAACCCGAAAACTTATGAGAATTTCCGAGAAGTGCTGGGAAAAGGGACGAAATTAACAAAGATATGATTGGCTCAAATTTACAAACGTATTGCCGCAATTATCTTTTTATATTCTGCATGATACCAAGGAACAACACCCTCTTTTGTGTAGAATACACACCCACCTTTGTCTAGATAGTTTAATATAGTTTTATACTTAAGCGTTTTATAATATATTTTTATACTGTGAGATTCGATAAGGGAAGATAATATGCATGATGTAGAACTAGTTGCGGCAGTGTCAAAAATGTTTCGACATCGATTTTTAAGTAGGAATTAAGCTGCAAGTTATTATTTATGTCGCAATTCAGAACTCAAACCTAAAATAGATCAATGTGCCATAACCTAGGTTAAAAGCAATAATTAATTTGTATATTACAAATAAACATCACTCTGGTTATATCGATATCATCAACATTTTTTAATTTTGATCCAATATACTTAATATGAAAATGTCTTTGGTTAAGCTAACAGCTAGATATATCAAAAATTTCTTTGTTTTTGAGTATGTCGATTAGTGATGTGCTGCATACAGTACTATACATACTTACAGTATGTACTGTATGCTAAAATTTTTCAGGTATCATATAAATGGCACATCACTAATATCAATAATGAAAAACATTTTTATCTTTATTCATTTATTTAAAGTTAATTAATCATAGCATCAATATCGATGTAATTCTTTTTAATTTTGTTTTCAATTATTCAACATGATCTGAAGTTATATATAAAATTAAAAGAATCTAAATTATTTATGTTACCCATTAACAATTCATCTTTAGCTGATATATCTTTTTGTAAACAAGAATTAAAACAAATGATGATTTGAATTGAAAAAAAACTTTAAAATAGGTTTTTTTTTTTTTGAATATTCTCAAATAATCAATATTGTTTTTTTTTTTAAAAAAAAAAAAACTCAATA
Organism: Cetraspora pellucida; assembly: GCA_910591915.1. NCBI lineage: Eukaryota > Fungi > Glomeromycota > Glomeromycetes > Diversisporales > Gigasporaceae > Cetraspora > Cetraspora pellucida. The sequence goes on along the minus strand of CAJVQA010001520.1, from coordinate 12,277 downwards.
GAATCTTAGAATTAATGAAAAAGCATGTTTCATCTTAGAAAATTTCAATATTATCGTAAAACCTATTATTATATTAGTTGTAGTCTTTTATTAAAAGATCATAGTTTAGCAAATCAGTTTAAAATATGTCTACTTACTAGTTAAGTTTTTTGCTTTAGGATGAGTTACAGATAGCAATGGACAAAAGTCATCTTTTTTTGTAGAATCACGAATATGGTTACGAATTTGTTTGTACAGGTACCACTGTCGTTATGGAGATAACTTTTTGGCAAAGAGAGGGGCTGGAAGATTTAAAGAAGGGAATATAATCATTTTGTTTTGTTTTAGTAGTGCAATTTCTGTTTTTTCTTTACAAATTGCTGATTTTATCTCTACTTTTCCAGGTTTTTCTGATGAAATGATAAAATGATGTTGTTTTAGAATTTGTGGAATATTTCTAAACAATTCATTCAAAAATTCATCCCATTTATAAAATTTAACTTGTTGAACACCATTTGAATCATATACCGTTTATGCTGTATTATATCTACTAACAGTAGAGTTATTAACTACTTGAACCATATCTGCTAAGTTATCTACTTTAGAATTCCGAAGTTTTAATTTAATAAGCCCAAAAAAACTATCTGGAGAGAATTTTGTATGGCCAGCTACTATGAATGAATATATAATTCGTTTATGCAAACCATTTAAAACATGCCACATTAAATATTTTATCATCGTATTATTTTTATTTTGGCCAGGGCAATTGTCGGTATGGATAACAATATACTTTTCTCCAAGACCGTGATTTTCAAAATAATAATGAACCATTGAAACAACAGCATTTGCTCCCTTTCCGACATCCTCACATTCTTTAAGTAAATAATTTTTCTGAAACATAAATGAATTGATTTGATTAAAATAGGATTTAATGAACTAATAAATAATAAATATCTGCTATGGAAAAGCATCCTCACATATTCTGAATATTGAAACTTTATATAAGGATTTAAAATAAATAGACCCCTTAAAAAAAATAAATAAAAGATAAAAAAAAAAAAATTAAAATTTAAACCATTTTGTCATGTATAACAAAATTAAAATTGTCTCTTGTTCTTTAAAATTTAATAGCACACATGTAAGTCTGATAACAATTAAATTAATCAAATTGCATAACAATAATCATGCTTAATATAGATACAATCCAGAAATTTAGTTGTTAAAGTTTTGAATCATGGCGTATCTAAAGTAAATTTGTCAAGAATAAACCTGTTTGAATTTAAGCTTTATGCAGTATTGTAAAATAGAGTTGGGATTCCTTAAATATTCACGAATTCAAGAATGATATTAATTAATCTAATTCTTGACTATTTCAAATTCTATATAACTAAATATTCGCTTTTAATTGAATATTCATTTTTATCTGTGGATCTTATCTCTATTGTAAAACTATAGTAATCTGATAGTAAGTTACTAGTAAGTTGCCAGTGAAATTAACACATTGTATTCTGAAAGTTTCTGTGTTTGATGTTCGTTGATCATCTACCATCACGAACTTTTCTGATATAGTTGCTCTTTTTGGATAACTTTTCATCAAAATTCATGGTAACTTACTGGTAACTTATCTTAGTGACTAATATATTATATAAATTATAAATGCCAAGATTATAGAATTTAATGAGAGGTGTCAAAATTAAAATGTAAAAATCTAATTTTAATAAAAATTGAAGGATTTATTTTCAAGTAAGCATTATATCAATTTTACTTCATTTTCTAAATTTCAATTAATTTTATGAATAGGGTTTTCAAATATTTATGTTCTATCAAAATTTTAGATACAAGTAAAATTACTTCTATTTATTTTTTTGGAAATTATTACTTGTACATAGGTATGTTGATATATCAAAATTTAAAGATTTCTTGCAAAATTTGAGCATAAATTATGACCTTTTCTAACCATAAAGCCAATCTTATCTAACATTAGATCGGTTATATGTGACACAAATTTGTAAATTAATTAATACATTAATACCCATGTGTGTAAACTAATAAATTTCCTTTTTTTAATTTTGAAACTACTCAATATCGATATAATTACCTCTTGTTGTGAAGAAAATAGAAGGTGTACAGCTTCAGCAAAGTCCCATGAAATGTAATTCTCAAACTCTAAAGAATTTAATACTCATGAGTGTAAAAGCATAGATGGATTATTAAAAAATTTTAATTGTTGTTTTGTATTAACTATACATCACCTAAAATTTCAAATTCATATAAAATAATCACTTTAAAAAAACTATTATTACAAGTTCAGTCAAACCTCTCTAAGTGCAAGCCATAAGAACCAACTTTTGATAACTTGCATTTAGAGGACAATAAGAAAAATTGCATTTATGAGAGTCTGATATATATTTGGGCTGAAGTTAAATGTTGCATCTAGAGAGGTGTTGCACTTAAGTGTTGCATTTAAAGAGGTCTGACTGTAGATATTGGGCCCATTGAGAAACTCCTCATCCAAGTATTATTAGATTACCTAGGTTGTCTAGTCATATAATGATTTCTACTTAGATCCAATCTTTAATCACAGGTTTTTTACTTGTAATAATCCCATTCTTGATATGCCCAACTGATGTGATCATTCCATTGTTGAACATTTTGATTTCGTTCACTTTCTGTCCAGAATTGAGCATTAAATCGCATATTTTTGCAAAGCATACATAGATCATTTCGAGGTGATAAAAAGCGAATTTCTGGTATGTATTTTTTCCAAATTCATACAAAAGACCATTGACTAATATTAGGATCGAAAGTTTCATCTAAACTTGATTGATAAATATAATACAATCCAACATAACTATTACTCACAGGAAGATATGTAATAACTGTAGTATCTTCATGAAAGTGGCAACCCAATAAAAAATTTTATTTATGTGTATATTATTAATTAAATATTATATATTTAAATTTTTATTTGCAAGAACAAAATTGATGTATTAATGGCTTGGCATTTGATTTCAGATAAAATAAGAGATATATTTATTTCGAATTGAGTGATTTTAAATCTATTCTCTTAATTTTTTGATTTCAAAATATAAATAACTTATCACCTGGTCAATTCCATCTACATAACTTTTTCATGTACTCATCTCTACTAGACATATATCTATTTAATTTATACAAATGAGTATAAGTATTGTATTATCCTATTTAATCTTGAATGTCAAAAAAAAATACATAAAATAAAGGTTTCGCTCTTAAATAAGTATATAGAAGTTATGTTACTAGATGGCAGAGGATAAATCAGTTGTATCCAGTGTAGTTAGATATAAATAAAATTTTGCAGTAAAGTATAATCTGCCACATAAGTTGCAGATTATACTCCTATTGCAAAATTTCAATGTTTAGAATATAATTATTACTTATTTTTAAGATAAGTCACCCTAATATATCAATTTACTTGGTGATGGCAACCTATGGCAATTCGCATAATTGATGATAAATGTAAGAACATTTAAAATTGTTTCGAATGACAAAGCATGATGAAGTGATCTTCTTTCCGAAAGTGCATATACAATTGGTTTAATACCATTATCTCGATAATGACTACGAATGCTTTTTCACTTTTTATCTGACAATGAATATATAGTTTGAAAAGCTTTTTCGCAAATTTCGCTATCATTGAAATTATATTTAACAGTTAAATATTGTTTTTCTTTATTATACAAAGTATCTTTTGAATGGGCCATTACATAGAACATTCCTAAAATAAACATATTATACTCAGTCTTTGATAATTTTCGAATGCTATCAAAAGTTTGAAATGTGAACTCATGATCAATTTTAGTCAAACATTTTTTAGTTTTGCAACAAATTAATGTATGAAGTTTTTAAAAAAAAGCTTCTTTTTCCTGCTGGTCTAGAAGAGTTCATTAGTTTCTTGTTCTTCATTACTTTCTTTGATGGTATGTTGGGCAAATATTTTTCGAAATTGTTCAATTTGTAATGGCATAAGAATTTGGTTATCAAATTGTTGCATTTCTTGTTGTATTTCTTTGTCATCTTGTAAATTGCTAATTTTTACATTTTCAAAAGAAGATTCTTTTGTCTCAAATGTTTCCTTTAACTCATAATCATGATTTGTTTGATAGAATGTTTTGAGTTGATTAAAATCTTCTGCTAAAGAATATATTTTTGAATATGTTTCTAAAAAAATTGAAAAAACTAATGTATATATCGTATCCATTTTTTTATTTTATTTTTTTTGGTAAAATCAATATGAAATAAAAAAATACAGCTTATAACCATACAATTGATTAGACAAATATTGGAAAAAGTGACATTAAATTTTCATACATTATACTGCTACTTAACTTATACAAAGCATGCATAAAATACATAATTATGTATCAAAGTATTCGGACTTAAAATTTCCTTGTTCTCAATAATGCGGGTTCTCCAAAATATGACTATAAGTCTAAACTATAGCTTATTCAGAAAATAATTTAAACGATTGTAAATCAGTACATAAAAGCAATTGAAATCACTATTGTCAATGTTCTAGATAAAGAAAATTACTCATGTGTCTTTCAAGTTCTCTCAAGTCTATTTATGAAAATATGATTAGGTTATTGCCAAACTATGATGTCAAATTTAGTTTATAGTAATAAACGCCTACATGCATAAATAAAAAATAATAGATAAAAAAAAGACACTGCATATTCGCCATCATAACCATACCAACAAAACATAAGGTTCAATTATATATACAATTTAAGGATGAAATATGAAAACTAGAATATAATTCACATATTCTATAGTCGACAATTAAAAATTTAATGATGTACAACTCTGACCAAATTTATTCTATTATATTCAGCTTTCAATAATTGATCAGTGCTTTATTTTTATTTTTCTTAATTCCAATTTTTTGTTCATAACATAATCAAGTCAAAATATTCTAATAGAATCATTCATACTTACTGCATCTTAGGCTGCTTGAAGTTGGATTTTCGGTTAACATCACTTTTAGAACTCTTGGAAGGGGGGGGAATAAAATAAAATGAACATATAGAATGAACAAATATGAAACAATTTGATTAGTCAATATAAATCGAGAGATTAATGAGAGTTGTCCAGCATTTTGATTAGTTGTTCATTTCTCAGGTAGAGCCTTCAGTTGGGAGGGAGGTGATGTTGACCAAAGAACCAACTTCGAACGGCCTTAATTCCAATTCCATGTTCATAATAATAGCCAAGCCAGAAAATTTTCGCATATTCGATAATGAATGAATGAATTCTTAATTCAATTCCATGTTGAATAATGACCAAACAAAAGTATTATAGTACAATCATTCATATCTGCAGATTTTCGACAATGAATGAATGTATTATTTCATCTTTTCTAACTTCAAACTCCATGTTTGTAATCATAATAAGGCTATAATACTTCTGTCATATTTGTATAATTTGATAATAAATGAATGCCTCTTCTTAACTTCACTTCCATATTCACAATCCTGTATATTTCGTCTGAACTATCTATTGGATATCCCGATATCTGATCTTATTGAAATTACACAAGTATAAGTATAATGAATATTAAAACGTAGCTAGAGACGTCTATTCTACCCAGTTTTGGCCTATAACCCATTATGACTTATCAACTATTTATAGGTTGTGACCTTATTACCAGTTATGGCTTATAAAATTTACTGTTACGCCTGGTTATATAACCTCAAACGGCCAATACTAATTATGCCTGTATTCAAATAAACAATTATTTTTAAAATTCTAGTAGATATTTAATAAAAAAAATTATAAATTGAAAACACTCAATTTTAATTAAAGCCGTAAATACCCATTTGCTTAAATTTGAAAAGATGCTAATCAAAAAAAAAATTAGCAAGCTATGACTCATATTTATATTCTTAATATCCATGATTTTTATTGCCTTATTGGCATGCCGATAAAATCCGAAATGATCTTGTGATCTATATCGATTTACTTCAGAAATATTTATCTGATCAAACCAGTTTTTTATGTTATTTTGTCCAGAACACAAAATTTTATTAAGATAATAGCATTTCTACTTTAAGTAAAAAATGTTCCCAAGTTAATTTTAAATTAATTAAGCTCAAAAAATTGGTTTTCAAAAAATTTTAATTTGGTCACTTTTTCCAGCACTCAGCTCATATAATAGTAATTGGTAGAAGTGAAAAGAGTTGACATTACTTATTGGGCAATAATTGCTATCGCTTATTCCTTACTTTGATATAACAACTCTGAACTATATAAATAAACTTTTGAACATCCTATATTTTTATCACTTGGCAATATTTCAAACCATCAAAGAAATAAACCAGAATTCAAAACATTAGTTAAATTTCTTTCAATTTTGAAAGCCAAGAATAGTAAAACAAGAGATTCTGATGATTTTCAAAAAATACAATGAGAACTTTTCTACAAGTGTATATTGATTCTTCTCAAGCCTATTGTTAATAAGCCAAAGCTTTATTTTGTTATATATAGAAATATAATAATTTTTATTTTATGAATATCATTTATTATTTTTGATATGCTTAAAGCTAATAAGTTTGCTAATATGTATTAATCATCTTTTGCAAAATGGCCATGTGAAAAATGCTTAATATTAAATAATAACTTGAATAATACTAATTTAACAGATATAATTCCAAGAATTTTAACAACTATGAAGCAAATAATAGATAGCAATAATAATCATTGTTATTTAATACATTTTGAAAAAAATGCATTTTAGGATATAAGATATAAATTTTAGTTTATTGTTATTATATATATATTTTTTTTTTGATATTAAAGCAAGTAATTGCAATCTAGGAGTTTATTGATAATCAGTCAGCATATAACTATTATGTGCAATAGCTGCAAAGGCAATCATGAAAAGAGTGTACAACTAGCCACTCATACAACTTTATTTATTGTTTATTTTAAGTAGTCTGCTCAAAGGTTCTATACTAGTTGTCATACCTAGAACCTACCTATGGGTTCTCTATTTAAACACTCTAGTTTCTATATTTATCTCTACTCTATCAATTGCAAAATTTCTGCAAATATACCATGGTCACTAAGTCATTTTTAACTTTATACTAAGCCTACTAGAGCCTTCTGTATTTTATACTTATGGCTAACATAGTACTGCTCTGGCCTAGACCATTACTTGCAGTTAGAGCTAACTATTAAACTACTATACTCTTGTAAAATTCACAAGGACCTTGATACCTTTCTTTTCTAACTTCTACTCCTTATTTCTGGACCTACAAGACCTACAAGACATCACAAACTACCAATCCAGATGGCCTGTCTGGCAAACTTAGCAGCCTGGTTGGTATATGCTCCTCTACACATGTTGTCATTCGATTTATCTAAAATTCTAGTAATTCTTTTTTAGGGCCTTCTGATAGTTTAGTAGTACTGTCAAATTTTATGCTACCTTTTTACTCAGGATTTTCAAGTAGGTTTTTGACTCTTTGGATTTTTTCCTTTCTGTGCTCAGTGGTTTTATCATGAGTTTGCACTGAAGTCTTATGCAATATCAGTTATTGACATTCCTCTATGTGGGTATAATATTATACTTTGTATAAATGCCCCAAGCTTCCATTTGAGATGATATAACAAAGATTACAGATATACTAATCCAACTGATTGACAGAGACAGTTACCATAACACAGACCTTATTTTCCAAAATTCATCATTTATGGGATTTGAACTCTAAACTCTTCACTTGGGAATTGACAACTTGACCACTTCACTAGGTCACTACACTCTTTTTATTGTTATGATATTTACTGTATAAATAATATATATTGTTATAAATAACAAACTTAGAAACTTTAATATATATGACACCATTATACTTGATCAAATACATATCTTGGATCTTGGTCTCTTTAAGTATATGCTAGAATTTACTAAAGAACTTTTATATAAGTAATGTGAGAGCCAAATACTTCTAACTTTAAACAGTGATTATTTATGATTTCTTGATATTATGGTTTTAAAATAATAAAGAACATATCAAATATAACTCACATAATAGCTAATAAATTGTAAAATATATGCATAGCCTTACCATTAATATTTAAAAAAAAATAAATTATAAAATATAATGAAAATAATAATTTTTGCTCTTGATAACTTATATAAGAGTTATAGAAGATCAGAAATTAGTAATAAACAACTATACCAAGTTTATTACAAATTTCTTTAAATATAGATTGCTAGCTATGAAGAATTATTTACTTATAATTTATGTAATCTGCTTCAGATATAGAATGAAAGACATCTTTTTAATAAATTCTAATTACTAATGATTAACTTTGTAGGCTTTCATTATAAATTGGACAAAAGATTTTGTTGAAATATTTTCAGAATATTCTTGAAATAGTCTTCAATTATCTAAGCTTCATGCTTGGTGCTATTATATAATACATGCAATTTAAAAATATGAATTAATAAATAGTATGACCATGAAAACTTACAAAACTCTTCATAAGAATTATGTAAAAAGACCCTATTTTATGTCAAACAAAAAAGATTATATGAAACAAATATTAAGAATGTTATGCTTATAAATCTAGTAACTAATCGTTATCTATTACTATGTACTGATTAAATTATATTTTAACCAAATAATATATTGTAATATATAGCAAAGTAATAACTTAATTACTAGATAATATATGTATTTAAATATATTTGCTAGTAAATATATTTAAATACATATATTATCTAGTAATTAAGTTATTACTTTGCTATATATTACAATATATTATTTGGTTAAAATATAATTTTAATTATGAATAATTATTATATTAGGTTATATGACAAAAGTTAACTGAAAAAGAAGCCAAAAAGAAATATTACTAAGTAAAAAGGATTAAAAACTTTATGTGAACTTTAAGTTTAGATAAGTTGGATGATTTTTTTGAAAACAACAAAAATAATCTAAATTTATTACAATTTGAGAAGTTTCAAAACCTTTTAATCAGTCTTAATAAATTTTTTGAAAAAAAACCAATTTTGTCTTTTAATGATTTTAATCATATACAGGTATTTTTGTCAACTTTATTAAAAAGTACAGATATAATTTGTGCTATTGCTAGTTTTTATAAAAGTCTTATGTTTTCAAACATTGTAGTTAGTAGTTATGAAAATAATAAAAAAATAATTTGATATAGCTTGGTATGTATCGAACAGTTGTTCATTTTGATTTTTTTTATAAAAATTTGCCTAACAATGATAAATTATGATTATAAGCAAATGATACTTTAAGGGTAAATTAATAACATAAATATTATTTCAAAGTACTTCTTATACTTAAATTTTATCAAAAAAACTAAAAGCCACTAGAGTTCACTTTAGTCTGTTGGTATGAGGAAGTTGGTGAATTATGAAGATGCTCTAAATTGAAGTTACTTAAATATTATAGTTGTATACCATTAAATAGCATTGATAAGACAGTGCATATAGTTCTAAGATTTAATAAAATAAATGAATATTTATTGAATAGTTTTATTTTCTAATTTAAAAGTATATTGATATTTAAATGTATATTATATATATTATATTTCATTAGATAACAATAAGTCTATATATGTATTGATTTAAATAAAATTGAAGATAATCAATTTTTTGTTAATAACAATAAGTATCAAATTATATAATTTCGATCATAATCAAATTTTTGTAAATAATGATATGTTTCAATTAAAATAAAATCAAAGATAATCAATTTTTGTAAATAATAATATATATTAATTTAAATAATTTTGATTATAATTGATTTTTTGTTAATATCGATATATATCTATTTATCAATATATATCAATTTTGATATATATCAATTTATAACTACCTTGCTAATATATATCATTATATTCCAATTAATATATATTAATTTTTTGATATATATCGATTAGTAACTATTCAAAAATTTTTCTGATGATTATTGGTCATCTCATTAAGCATGATACACCAACTTGATACATTTGAATTAAAATATAATTATACAAAACTTTATATATTAACTTGCAATTAAATAAATATAAGTAAACAGCAATATATATATATTGCTATCTATTTACATTAGACTGTTACCTACTTATGAGAGTGATGAACAATTTGCGCTTGCATCATCATTCGAGTGATGAATGATTCATGCTTGCATTGTTATTTGAGTGACGAACGAGTCACGCTTGCATCGTCATTCAAGTAACGAACGATTCACGCTTGCATCATAATTCAAGTGACAAATAATTCGTGCTTGTATCGTCATTTAAGTGATGATTAGTTCACGAGTTCATCATCATTCGAGTAATAATTAGTTTACACTTGCATCGTCACACTTGGGTATCTCAACCTATAAAAATTATTACATGATTTTATGTTTGCATTATCACATTTAGATACCTCATGATCTATAAAAAATATGCTAACAATGCATTCAGTCACGTGTCTACCCAAAGCATAATTTTTTATAATATATATCTGTAATAATTTTACCTTGGGTAGATACCGATTTTTCTTTGCTAACGATGCATTCAGTCACATGTTGTCATTTGTGGGTCCAGTGTAAGGGCTATGCCTGCACGTAGTACCAAATTGTTATTGTTTATTTTGTGTCTACCCAAAGCATAATTTTTTATAATATATATCTGTAATAATTTTACCTTGGGTGGACACCGATTTTTCTTCGAATTATGTGACTTCGAGCAATGAAATTGTGAGAAAGCGAAATCTCTAAAATTTTTCGTGACCAATACTTATCAATAAATTGTTATTGTTTATTTTGTGTTCACCCAAAGCATAATTTTTTATAGGGCTTTGCCTATGCTTCGCATAATATATATCTGTGATAATTTTGCCTTGAGTGGACACTGTTTTTTTTTCGAATTATGTAATCAAAATAGTATACGATATATCTAACCACCCTTTCTCTAATAATTTTATCTTGACCAGACACTAATTTTCTTCGAATTATACCTTAACTGGAGACCAATTTTTTTTCGAATTATGTATACATTTTGTGTCTATCGAAAGTATAACTATTTTTTCTATAAAATTATACCTTAACTAGATACCAAATTTTTTTCGAATTATATATATGTTTTGTGTCTATCCAAAGTGCACTTTATAAGATTAATAATTATACCTTGACCAGACAATGATTTTATCTATGCAATCTTATATTCTGAATTTGGCCTATTATCAAAAATTTTGCACCACAAAAATAGTTATCAATTGAATTTACTTACTCTATATATGAACAGCATTTTGATCAAAATTACGCAACACAAAAATGATCATAGTTATCTACCCAATTTTCAATTTGGATTTTTTCTAGCACTTATTGTAAGAGGTGACAAAAATGGTCTTACTTGAGGTGAATAGTTGGTTAGTTAAATGTAGCAATATACCTTCTGCCAGAGGTATACTACTTAATTAGATTGTACAATAATTACACATATTCAATGAGGACTAAAGATTTATTTTTCAATTCTTTTTTGTGCGAAGTAGTAGATACACTCATCTTAGTTTCAAAATTTCACTTATATTCTAAGAAGTCGGCCTCACTTATACTCTCACACTCTTTTTTTCAATAATTTTGGTTATCTCGCATTTCAAAAGCAATCTCAAATCTCCATTGTTCTAACTTTTCTCGAGACATTTAAAATTTTTGTTGTAGATAGAAGATAAGCATATCCATATCAGATTCACTTTTAATGAGAAACTCTGAAAATAAAGAAATTAAAGAATCAGATATTTCTTTCTTATATGCATTAGCTTCAAAAGTAGTAATATTAATGTGGCATATATCTTGAGAAGAATTCTTTCTATGTTCTGCATTATATTGAGCTAGCATTTCTAAGAATAAATCTTTTTTGTCAATTTCATTATTAGATAAGTCAGAAACTTCATACTTTGTATATTCTGAAGTAATATTATTAGTAATAGGTATAGAATCAAAAAGATCCTGAGTTTCATCAATCAATTCTGGTTTATATAATGGAAAAATTGAACCTATAGGGAAATATTTAAAATTATTCACCTTTATAGCTGTTATTTCTTCTTGAGTTACAAAACCATCTCCACCATATAGTTTGTGATAAATCCAATAAGTTTTCTTTCATACCTTATTAGTTCTTGAACCTACATGGGTTGTACTACTTCCAATAGTATAACCGCACCAATTACTCAATATTGCATTAATAAATTTTATTGTAGCATTAAGATCTGGCATTCCTTTAGCTCTGGTTTTAA